>CAUYON010200537.1:0-79704 GCA_963573935.1 Arctocebus calabarensis | reverse complement strand
TAGTCCCAGCTACTGGGGAGGCTGAGGCAAGAGAATCACTTAAGCCCAAGATTTGAGGTTGCTGTGGGTTCTGATACCACGGCACTCTACTGAGGGCGACAATGAGACTGTGTCTCAATAAATAAATAAAGTGTTAGGACTGGATGTTATGATTTTGCTTTTTGTGAACTTGATAAATATGTATTAGTTTACTTTTTATGACTTTTCTTTTTGGGTCTTTTTAGGCAACATGAATCAGAATCAGCGTCTTGATGCTATGGCTAAACTGAAGCAGTTTCATTGCAGAGTCCTCATTTCCACAGATTTGGTAAATTTCCTGTTCACTTTGGGTGACTAATCCATCTTGACATGTGTTCTATTATTATACGTACAGATTTCATCTATTATGTAGGTGTATCTAACAAGAATACCAGAAGATAATTATCTTTTCGGTGCTGGGGAAAATGCTTTCTTAAAATGTCTTTAATATTTTGATCTTTGTTCTTAAAATTAGTCAGTCATTAGGAATGAATTTCCTTTTCCTCTGCACCTAAATATCCTCCTGTTCTTAATTTGGCTCTTGGTTATGCTAGAAGGGCATAGTGTGTATTGGTAGCCATACTGTAGTTAATGCAAACAAATAATTACTGTCTTATTCAATTAAGACTTCCCGTGGGATTGATGCTGAGAAGGTGAATCTGGTTGTAAATCTGGATGTACCATTGGACTGGGAGACATATATGCATCGGATTGGCAGAGCTGGCCGTTTTGGTAAAAAGAAACGTTTGCTTTCTTTAAAGGGAGGAATCTGTAATATGACAGGTGGACGTGGAATGTCATTTATATGGAAATTGATTTACTTTTTAATATTCCTTCTGCTTTAGGTACCTTGGGACTGACAGTGACCTACTGTTGCCGGGGAGAAGAAGAAAATGTAATGATGAAAATTGCCCAGAAATGTAATATCAACCTTCTCCCTTTACCAGGTACATTTTTGTCTGTTTTATTTTGCTGTCAAAATAATAATTGTAGTTATGCTGGGCATTAAAAAAATAGCTAACGCAGACACTTGAGTACTGTAATCAGTAGTGCATGTATGTTTTTTTGTGTGTGTGTATTATTTATTTATTTATTTGTTTTTTGAGACAAAGTCTCATTTTGTTACGCTTGGTAGAGTGCTGTGGCGTCGTAGCTCACCGCAACCTCAAACTCTTGGGCTTAAGCGGTCCTCTTGCCTCGGTTTTATTATTTTTAGTAGAGACAAGGTCTTCTGTTTGCTCAGGCAATCCGCCCACCTCGGCTATCCAGAGTGCCAGGATTACATGTGTGAGCCCACCACGCCTGACCTTACTATAAGTGTATTAACTCATTTAATTTTTACCACAATCCTGTAAGATATGTATGATTATTATCTGTTTTTTGTAGAACAGGACATTTAGGCAAAAAGAAGTTAAGTAAAGTAAAGGTGTCACAGCAAATAAGTAACGGGGAGAGATCTGTAGGCTAACAACTGGTACATGAAAAATATATTAGCTCTATGTTTTTGGTTAGTGGCTTTGTAATTTGATTTTATATTTTGATGTAAGGGGGGATACCTTACCTCTTTTTAGTTGCAATGAAGGTAATTCTTGCCATACTCTTTGGAACCATGAGGAAGAAACAACATTTTTAATTTGAATACTGTCTTGAAAAATCTGGGTTATTTTTAGATTTTAGTCATTAATTTTTTGTGCAGGGTTTTAAGCATTATCTTAAAAACAGTGTTTATAACTATTTATGATCTCTTTAAAAAAAAAAAAACCTAAAATGCTCTTGGGTGGAAATAGGTTTGTTTGATGTGCATGTTACATCAAAAATATACACTGTAAGTAGTGTATATATGCATATATAGCTACATACACGTAAGTGTATTCATGTTTAACATATAGATGACCTGGTAGAATATGGGATGTGTGGTTATTGAATAAATGTAACTAAGTATTTTGTTGATACTATATTTAATTTCTTTAGTTATTTTGCAAATCTAGGTAAAGCTTTGGGGCTGGGACTATTGTGGATTCTAGTAGTTGTGACTTAGTAATAATAACTTATTTCACGATCTTTTACAGATCTCTTTAATTGCCCTAAGCTTAATGTCTTAATTTACCAAATGTTTTAGATAGAATAGATGGTTTTAAGGTATTGTATCAGTTCTAAAACTGTCGATTCTTTCTATGTATAAGTCTATTGGTGGTCTGATATGGAAAAAAATAAATTGAAAAGTGGTAGTAGACTTATAGGATTCAGTATCGTAACATCTAGTGATAAAAATAAAATTTATTTTTGGATACTGGAAAATTACATATTTGGATTTTATTTATTTATTTTTTTGAGACTGAGTCTCACTCTATTGCCCTTGGTAGAGTAATGTGCTGTCACAGTTCACAGCAACCTCCAGCTCTTGGGTTTAGGCGATTCTCTTTCCTTAGCCTCCCAAGTAGCTAGTACTAGAGGCACCCACCACAATGCCTGGCTATTTTCTTTTTGTTGCAGTTTGGCCGGGGCTGAGTTCGAACCCACCACGCTCTGTATATGGGGCTGGTGCCCTTCTCACTGAGCTACAGGCGCTGCCTTTTAGATCTTTATGTAGTGTTAACAGAGCCCAGAAATGATGAGAAGATGGCATTCATGCTGTTGATCTACAGTATATTGGACTGGGAACTTGTGTGACAACAGACTATTTAGATGAGTTGCATGGGGCAGAGATGGGGAAATTGGACCTGCATGATACGTCTAGGCAAGCAGAATCAATTTTAGTCATCAAGTTCAGTAAAGGATCAAGAGCATCCACCTTAGAATCCAGACCTGGAGATTTTGTGGGTTCGGACACATGGAGCATACAGCAGCAACAGACCGGAAGGTCTTTGGAAAGCAAGGACCCAGACTGTCTTATCTGCCTAAGACAAAAATGTATCACCTTTGAAAAGGTCTGAGTGTATAGAGCCTCTAGAAATTGTCACAACTGGATGGAGTAGGAAATTTCTGAAGCCAGAAAATTTTTTAAAAATTAGAAATGTTGGCTCCATGCCTGTAGCTCAAGCAGCTAAGGCACCACCCACATACACCAGAGCTGGTGGGTTCGAATCTAGCCCGGGCCTGGCAAACATCAGTGACAATTACAACCAAAAAGTAGCTGGGCATTGTGGCAGGTGCCTATAGTCCCAGCTACTTGGGAGGCTTAGGCAAGAGAATCCCTTAAGCCAGGAGTTGGAGGTTGCTGTGAGCTGTGATGCCACAGCACTCTACCCAGGGCAACAGCTTGAGGCTCTGTCTCAAAATAAATAAATAAATAAATTAGAAATGCCATTGGTACTACAGGGCTTTTCACAGTTATTTCTATCCCCCCACCCCCCGTACAGGTTTCCTTTCCACTGTTAAGGGCAGTGATGATCTCTGTTGGAGTATATAGTGACAGATTTAGTTCGGTGTACAGAGTTACAGGTCTATTTCCTAGCCAATAAGCTTTGGGGAGCACAGTGAATTTTCTGATATCTTGTTTTGCTGTCAGCAGTAGTAAGATAAAGGGCAGGGGTTGGGAAGAGGAAGGGGAGAAAAGACAGGAGAATTGGTGCAGATTTGTAAGTCACTTCTAGAGTGAGCTCTTGTTTGCATAGGGGTAAGGAGAGATAGTGCTTGTGAGTATGAGATGGATCTTGTATATTTCTCAGACTTAACTTTTTTTTGTAGAGACAGAGTCTCACTCTATGGCACTTGGTAGAGTGCTGTGGCATCACACAGCTCACAGCAACTTCTAGCTCCTGGGCTTAGGTGATTCTCTTGCCTCAGCCTCCCGAGTAGCTGGGACCACAGGCACCCGCCACAACGCCCGGCTATTTTTTTGTTTTTGCAGTTCGTCCGGGGCAGGTTTGAACCCGCCACCCTTGGTATACGGGGGCCGACACTCTACTCATTGAGCCACAGGTGCTGCCCTCAGACTTAACATTTTTATTGAATGATTACTTAGGTCTTTTAAAATAGTAATGTAATTCTTAGTATGTCATTTGCATATTTTGATTCTTAAACTTATTTGATCATGGAAAACTTTATGAATTGTTCAGAAAATGCTGATCTAGAATAGCTTGATAATTTTAATACTGTCTTCTTTTTTGTGTAGATCCCATTCCTCCTGGTCTGATGGAAGAATGTTTGGATTGGGATGTGGAGGTTAAAGCAGCTGTACATGCCTATGGCTTAGCAAACGTACCTACCCAACCCCTAAAAAAGCAAATTCAAAAAATGGAGAGAACCTTTCAAACTCAGAAAGCTCATGGTAACCACTTGGCTTCTAGAAATACTTCTGTATCTGCACACTCAGTCAAATCAAAACATAATACCAAACAAAAGCTTCCTGTGAAAAGCCACTCAGAGTGTGAAGTCATAGAAAATGCAATGTCTCCAAAAGAACGATCGGAAGAGCAGTTGAAGAGTTCTGTTCAGGCCCCTGTTGAGAACTCTACCAACAGTCAGCACCAGGTCACAGATGCTTTACCAGTATCGCTCCCCAAAATTCCTTGTCTGTCTTCCTTTAAAAACCATCAGCCATACACTTTAACTTTTGCAGAATTGGTAGAGGATTATGAACACTATATTAAAGAGGGATTAGAGAAACCTGTGGAAATCATTAGGCACTATACTGGTCCTGGAGATCAGACTATGAATCCTCAAAATGGTTTTGTGAAAAATAGAGTTACTGAAGACAGAGTCCAGATATTGGCAAGTAGTAGCCAATCTGGAGACTCTGAGAGTGACAGTGATTCGTACAGCTCGAGGACTTCATCCCAGAGCAAAGGAAATAAGTCATACTTGGAAGTCTCTTCAGATCCTCAGCTGAAAGATTCTGAGTCTGCTCCTATGAATGGTCATGTCTCTTTAGAACAACCTCTGAATGGAAATGACACCCCCAACCTAGAGGAATATCAGGAATCCCCTGAAGTCCAGACAAAGGCAAGGCATAAAGAGGGGGTTAACCAGAGAGCTAAGCAGAACCGGAGAAACCTACCCAGGCAGTCTTCCTATCAATTGCAGACAGAACCCCAAGAAGGCGGTTGGTGTGACTATTACGGGGAAACACATCCAAGTTTTTCTGATACCTATCAGGATTATGAGGAGTACTGGAGAGCTTACTACAGGGCATGGCAAGAATATTATGCTGCTGCATCTCAGTCATATTATTGGAATGCTCAGAGACATCCGAGTTGGATGGCAGCCTATCACATGAATACCATTTATCTACAGGAAATGATGCGTGGTAACCAGTGATTATAGGATATACCTGAGTCTATCAGGAACTATGAAGTGATAACCTTTGGATATCCATCCTCCTTGACCTGTAGTACAGTGGCATATAGTGGCATTTTTGAGGAATATGAAAAGACTTGAGACTTTCCACTGGGATACTGCTATTTTTCAGATTGTTATTATTTAGGCTGGGTTGTATTATCTTTGTTTTTTTTAAGAGTTTTTAAAGAAATTTCATCAGACTCTTGAAAAAATTTTTGGGACATAGAACTAAAGATCCTAGGGTGCCATTTTCTATAAGATGTTCCCAAAATAAACATCTAAAAAGATGACATCTACCACTGTTTACTTAAAAGGAATAAAAACAGTTGAAATTTGAAAAGTAATGTTAGTTTGCTGTGGACTTCTTTATAAAAGGCATGGGCTGCATTTCTTTCCATATAGGTGCATTCTTACAGAAATTTGTAGCATGGTAGATCAGAAAATACTTTTTTAGGTTTAGGCAGGTTTTCCATTTATTTTTTATTTGTGTATATTCCCAGGGTGCAAGTGCAGTGTTGCTACATTGATAATATTGTGGTGAAGTCAGAGGACCTTCAGCACATACATCACTAAAGCAATGTATGTCCTACTCGCTAAGCAACCTCTCCTCAACCGTCTCCCTCACCACTCTGAGGCTCCATTGTCCACATTCGGCTTGTGTATGTATACGTTTAACTCCCACTTAGAAGTGAAAACACATGTAGTATTTGCCCTTCTGTGTCTGGGTGGTTTCACTTAAAATAATGGTCTCCAGTTCCATTCATGTTGCTGCAAAAGACGATTTTCTTTTTTGTGGTTGAATAATATCACATTATGTATATGTACCACATTTTATTTATCCAGTCCTCTGTTGATGGACACTTAGGTTGATGCCATGTCTTTGCTATTGTGAGTAGTGTTGCAGATATCTTTTCTAATATATTGATTTCTTTTCCCTTTGGGTAGGTTTCCAGCTATGGGATTGCTGGATTGGATGGTGGTTCTTTTTTAGTTTGAGAACTCCAGGAAGGAATAATTAAACTTTGCTTTAGATTATCCTAAATTAGGTACTGGATACTATTTGTTTCCAGTAAAAATGCATGCTTCTAGTAAAAACACTATGTTGGCATGTTTATTTTTTAACTGTCTTGCTCTTGAGATTGTGAAAGCTGTCCACATCTGTATTGTAAGTAGTCCAGGGTCAACAGTGGTGGTCTTATGTTGCTCAAGTAGAGAAGCCATTCTTAATTTTTGTTGGCTCATAGATTTTTTTGTGGTTTTCGGCCGGGGCTGGGTTTGAACCTGCCACCTCTGGCGTATGGGGCCAGCATCTTAGTCCTTTGAGCCACAGGTGCTGCCCAGGCAGATAGATCTTTTAATGAACTGAGTGAAAGCGAGAATTGACCCCTGAAAATTTCTCATTCTATAAACAAAAAAGTGAGTGCAATTTCAAGGGGTTCCTAGATCCTCTGATGCTCATCTTTGGAACACAGGCAAAGAACTGACCTCTGCTAGTGGCCACGCTAAGGGAAAATTCTAGCTCTTAGGTTTAAGTATTTTGTGGAAACTGGAATTCATTCTGTTCAAATTTTCAGTGTGTCCAATCTGTGTCTTCTAAAAGACCCCATATTTTTACTTCTAATGCTTGGACAAGGGGAGCTGTCATTTTTCTGAGATAGTGTAGCTATTAATTGTGATTTGGAAAATGGTAATGGAAGTTAACATTCTTTTTTTCTCTGGAAGTCCTTTTATGATTAAGCTTTTGATTCCCAAAGCTTTCTGTGAGCTGGATTTCTTGTGAGAGAACCCCTTATGTATAAAGATGTGTATTTACTTTTTAATGGAAAGCCCTTCTTTTCCTGTGCACATACTTGTCTAGGCAGTTACAAACATCTTTTCCCTGGGAGGTCTGCAAACACCCACAGCCCTTGTCATTTACTCCCCACCACCCATGTAACAATCCTAAACTGTTTAACTTGGATTCCTGTTACCTGGTTTGGACACTGGTAGGCTTTACTTAAATGTATCAGTACTGTATGGGTATTACCAACTTAGAAAGTATTATAATTAACACTAGGTAGCAAATCCATAATTAGGTCCAGTATGTCATTAAGAAGTAGAGATTTTAATTACACATTTAAATAAGATCTGTCATTGCTATATAATTGAATTTACCTCTTTTTCTACTCTTTCCCCCAACAATATAGCCCAAGTTCACAGTTTGTCATTGCTAGGGGATTTTAATTACAGTATTACCGCATCTTAATTAGAGATGAGGTTACCCATTAGTCTTCAAATTAATTGGATTCTCTATTTTGTGTTTGCTTTTTTTCCCCTCCACAGAAAAATAAGCTGGAGGTAAGCACATGTGTAACATACAAAAATACTAATTGCTTAGATTTTCGTAAATATTTACCAGAAAAATTGTAGCTAATTCCCTCAGATAAGAGGTAGTTATAGTGGTGGATGTGGAAAGAATCTGCTGTTATTTTTGTGTGACATACTCGCATGGAATTTTTTTGGAATTGTCAGTCCAGGGTCATGTCCTCATAATGTTGGATGTATTGAGAGGTTTAAGGTAAATTAACAGGAGAACACTCTGGTGTAATGAAAAGAGTACATGTCCTGGTTGAGACTGCTGCTACCTACTTTTTAACCTTGTACTAATCATTTAATCTCTCAGGGTCCCTAGAAAACTTGAAGATTTTTAGGGTCCCTTCTAAGTACAAGATATAATTCTTATCTCTCATATGGAAGAGAAAGTACTCTGATTAGGGAAAAGGATAATCAAAGGATAATCAAATTCAGCCTTCATAAAAGCAGGTAATTTGTATGAGGGCTAGTATGACTTGGTTAGATGTCTTAATTTTCAAATACTTTTAAATCAATATATTGAACTCTGACTATTCATATGAAACTTTCACTTGAGTTAGGCCAGTAGTATTAACATACAGAGAGATCTTTAGGAAATCTGCTTCAGATAATTCTGACTTAGAATACAAATTATTCTTTTGGGTAATAGTAATACTTTCTAAAGTATTATAGTAATATCAACTAACCTTTTAAAAATGTGGTTTAGGCTCGGCGCCTGTGGCTCAGCAGGCTAAGGCGGCAACCACGTATACCTCAGCTTGCGGGTTCGAATCCAGCCTGGACCCGCCAAACAACAATGATGGCTGCAACCAAAAAAACCAAAAATGGCCGGGTGTTGTGGCAGACGCCTGCAGTCCCAGCTACTTGGGAGGCCGAGGCAGGAGACTCGCTTGAGCCCAGGAATTGGAGGTTGCTGTGAGCTGTAATGCCACGACACTCTACCAGGGTGTCAGCTTGAGGCTCTATCTCAAAAAAAAAAAAAAAAGAGACAGAACCTCAGTGCCTGTGAGATCCACAGCCTTGGGAGACAACCAGTCCCGTGGAACTCCCCCGGGCAGCCATTCTCGTTTTCAGGTGTCACATTTGAGTATTCAGAAGGCCTGCCTGGTGTATGTCCTGTGCGCTTAGCATGCCGGGCGTTCTGAAATCTGGCTCCTGAACCACTAGTGGCCTTGGCTCACAGAGCTCTCAGAGGACCTGGTGATGGGGACAAGGGCAGCAACAGAGCCAATTGCCACCACAGTGCTGAGAAGCTGCTCCCAGTCCACATGGGCAGTCAGGGACAGCAGGCCCAGGCCCCCAGGGGCCTTGGCTGAGCTCGTCCCTGTAGTCAGTGGATGGGGCTTTGGCTGAGCTCGTCCCCTGTAGACTCAGGTCCCTGTGGTCAGTGGATGGGGCTTTGGCTGAGCTCGTCCCCTGTAGACTCAGATCTCCCATGGTCAGTGGACAGGGCTTTGGCTGAGCACGGGGCCCCTGCAAGGAGGGTTGAGACAGGCAACACTAGGAACCTGGAGCTATGGCTGGCAGGGACTCAGCTGCCACCAGGATCTCAACAGTTAAGCCGCCTGTAACAGGCTACGTGAGCCATCACTGATGGCTCTTTAATCGGAAGGGAATCCAGCCCGGGGCGGAGCAGCTCAGGGCCGCCCTGCGAGGCCAGGTGCACGCAGCAGGCCCAGGGAGGTGTGGAGTTGCGCTTGCCAGGATGGTGCTGTGCTGTCGTCCTTTGTACGCCCCTGGAGGGCGTTCCCTTCTGGGAGGCAGGCGGGCTCCTGACCAGCACCGCAGGCAGCATGACCTCAAGCCTGGATTCCCTGCTATCCCAGGACATCCCATATCTGTGGCTTCTGAAAACAAACACAGGTGTGTCTGGCGTGGGCGGGTCCTCGCTTTCCTGGGAATGAGACGTTGCAGGGATGGCAGTGTGCGGGGGACGAGAGAGGTTGGGGGTGTTCTGGTGTGCTATGCCCTTGGTGAGGGGGTGCTGGGAGCTTGTGGGGAAATCCACAGGAGCATGGGGCATTCCCAGGCAGGCTGGGGGCGGTGCTGGCTGTATCAGGGACAGAGTCCTGCCCCTTCAGGGTGCAGATGTGTGCAGGGTGTTGCCCAGGTGGCCCCTGCCCTGGGGGATCCTCTGGAGTAGCACAGGCCAAATGAGCTCTTGTGGGTGACGAGCACTGTGCTCCTCAGGGACTCTGAGCTGGATCCCACTGGGCGTCTTTGTTCAGGGTTTCTCACAGACTCGCTGCCTTGGCCTTGAGGACAGCACCAGGGTCTGCCTGGGGAAAGGGGTTCAGCTCCTCCCTCTCAGGGACACCGGCCAGTGCTGTCCCCACAGAGCTCGAGATTAGACTGCTGGAACTGCTGTGTCCTGGGGGCCTGTGGGGGCTTATTGGGGAGCTCGGCCGGTCTCTGTGGGGGGTGGGGACTCTGAGGTGGCCCTGGCCCCTCATGACTGGTGGGGCTGAGAGGGAATAAGGCTCTGCCTGGGCTCCTGGTAAGTTTCTTAGGGTAGAAGAGATATGTCTGAAATCATCCGTCATAATCACATTTTCCAATGGGTACTTCTGCCAACCATTGATGAATAATTCATAAAATAGGTATTTTTGTAAATTGTAATGAAACTTTAGCTCTCAGTGCAACAAATAAACAACTGAACTTCCTAGTTTTAAAATGAAGAACTGCATGTGTGATAAAAAGCTGATAGTGAATTCCCAGAGCAGGTGAGGTTGGGGGGCTCTGGGTCTTCAGGGCTCAGGATGAGTCTCAGTCATTCATTTTTTAAACTTTGACCATGAGTGCTTATATGTCAGACCAGTACAGACACATGAGTGTTTATATGTGTCAGCCCTTAGAGAAGAATTTAATCTCATATCTGAAGTCAGCATCAAAATAGCAATGCTGTGAAGTCTTACCTGAGGAGCAGGAGACGCTTATTCTTAACACAACTGTGGTCTCTGTGTTAGAAGTTTCTGGCTCGTGGCCCTGCTGGGAGTCCTTGAGCACTGTGCGCCTTCCCAGCAGCCCATGTGTTTCATTGCAGGAGAATTGGAGGTGCAGGTCTTCAGCCATTTGGGATGTGACCATCTTAGGTGGTCATTTGTTTTCCTAAGTAGATGTAACTTTTACCTTTCCCTTAACACATTCTTAGTGTTTTTCTAATACATACTTTATATTTACAACACATGGCCTCTCAAATAAACATTCTGAGGGAGTTTGACATAGTTAAGGGTTGCGGGCTTTTCTTGACTCTCTAGAAACAATTTGTTGTTTTCCTGCCTCCTTCCCATGTTTTGTTGGGTTTATGAAGAAACAGCGGTTTGCAGGAGTGGTAGCGGATATCTGAGGACACTACAGAATGCCTGGGGGTCAGGGCACTGCCCCGTGGGCCCGGGGAGGTTCAGAGGTTGGGTCCTCATGCCCATCACCTGCTGCTGATAAATGAAGCTCCCTGGTCTGCCCTGTGGGACCCACCAGCACAGAGGTGGGCACCTCTGCTCAAGCTGGGCAGGTGGGAAGGGCAGGAGGAAGCTGGTGCCAGATCCACAATGGCAGCTTGTTGTCGGAGACCAGGCTAGATCCTGAGGCTGGACTTGCAGTCCAAGGCCAGGTCTGAGATGCAAGTGTTAGTCTCACCTAGGGTCAGCTCCTCCGGTCTGCCATTCACTAAGCTGACGCGGCCACAGGTGTGTGTGACCCTGCTAACCCCACCCCAGCTTCCCATCTCTCTCCGTGTCTCTCTCTGTCTGCTTCTGTATCTCGGTGTTTCTGTCTTTATGACTTTGTCTTTTTCTGTGTCTCTCTGTATCTGTGTGACTCTCTCTGTCTGTCCATGTTTGTCTCTTTCTCTCTCTGTCTCTGTCTCTGTGTGTCTGTCTCTCTCCCTCTGTCTCTCTCTCACACACACTGGTTGTTGCTGGCTCAGCCTACATTATTCATCTGACCCTCAAGTCCCAGCTGACTGACCGTCTGTGCCCAGCCACACCATACCTGTGTGTCACAGGTGGACAGCTCTTGCCCTGGCCTCCACGAGCCAGACCACCTCCATACTGTGCTTATTTTGTTTGTCCAAAAGGAGTTTGTATCGAAGGTTAATATAACCTGTTTGGGGGTTTACAGTATTCTTGGTTCTTGGAAAGCAGTTTCCCTCTTTCCAGTGTGTGTGTCTCCATTCATCCCCCAAATGGAGTTGAATTCCAGAGGGCCGCTGGCCTTCTGGAGGGAGCTGGCGCTGGTGTGTGTGCAACGTGGCCTTTTGAGAATGGTCTTGAGTCGGGGGTGGGGGGGACAGTCCTGCTTGAGTCCTCCTGCCTGTACCGTGGGACAGCCGTGTCTGTACTGGTCTCTTGTATTGACCTCCTGGGTCTTTGAGTTATTTTACTTTTATGTGGACAAGTAATTATTCTAGAAGGGAGAGAAAAGAAAAAAGCTGGCAGAAGAACCTCTTTCATTTCTAAATGGCGGTGGGCACAGGTGAATGCCTGTGTGCATGTGTGTGACACGTGAGCCACACCTGAGAGCCAGCCTAGATGTTGATGCCACAGAATTCCTGGGGTCGGAAGTATGGGACTCCGAGCTTGGGGGCTCGCTGAGAGGCAGATGCTCAGTCTGCACAGAAGCAGAACAGGAGCCAGAGCCACCTGAGCCCCCAGGACCCACTTAGCCATTGTCCGCACAAGGGTGAGCTGGGACATGCTGTCTCTGGCTCTGCTTGGCCAGTGTGACCTGCTTTGACACAGAGGCCTGAGCTCTGAAGAGGAGGGGTACAGGGCTGAGGTAGCACCCCGGTTGTTGGGGTGCTGAGCAGTTCCCCGTTCCCAGGAGCTGCATCTCCTAAGGGATGTGGTCTCTGGGCCTTAGAACAGAGGTGCCCTGGAGGTACGTATCCCCACACCCCAAGACCCCAGCTCTCTGAACCTGAGGGTGTAGGCCACAGGTGACCCTCTAGACCAGTGGTTCTCAACCTGTGGGTCATGACCCACAGGAACTGTATTAAAGGGCCATGGCATTAGGAAGGTTGAGAACCACTGCTCTAGACCTAACACTCCTTCTGGCAGCAGGAGGTTCTTGGTGTAGGCAGCTCTTACACTCCAGTTTGGGGTTGGTCCCATAACATCGTGAAGACTCCAAAGTGAGCAGGAGCAGTGGGTGTTTCCAGGGAGGTCTTGCCCCTGGGTGCTCACCGACTTCATATCTCACGATGCCCTGGCACACCCTGTGCTCTGCAGTTCCCTCTGGGACACACAGGAAAGGAGAAATATTCCCTCCCAGCCCGGGTGTTCCCTTGGTGGCCCTGGCACCTGTGCGGGGTGGGTGAGTGGTATCTTGGTAAGGCATTGGGCAAGGTGCCAAAGGATCGTAGCCGTGTGAGGGACTCTAGGAGTGTGTGGCCTGTACGGGGGTGGACAAGGAGGCCACTGTTGGCACCCCTTGATGGAGTCAGCTTCACATGGACAGGGGCTGCTCTGTCATGGGAGGTGAAGGACAGCAGGGATGTTCATGTGTCGGCCCAAGGGAAAGATGTCTACCGTCAGGTGAGCAGGGCCGGAGCAGGTGCTGCCCCAAAGCCATTAGCATGCAGTCTGAGAACAAAGCCAGAACCCTCCACATCATGCCTGGACCCTGGCAGGTTGATGGCATCTGGGCATCGATCTGGGGGCCTCTGTGGGGTTGGCAGCATCTTGGGATTGTGGTAGGTGCCACTATACCTTGACCAGCCCAGCCTCACAGCCTGGCACTGACCTCCGTGGCCCGCTATCCAAGCCGTCTGAGGGTACAAAAGTTTCCGGCTCATAGTGTCTTCGATCTGTCCAAGCCCCGTGAGGTCTGGCAACTCCAGGATGACCCTTCCCTAGTGGTCTGTATCTCAGTGACCTTCTTCCTAGCAGAAGTTAAATCTGAGGAGCAATGCCCAGGTTTCGTGTTCAAGGAGCACGTGTTCCTTTCAGGAGAACACAATGTCCAGTCTGTGTCTCAGCTGTTCCGAGACATTGCTACACTTTGGGAATGGCTGTGCCCTGCACTGCCCTAGCGGTTCTGCACGGTGCCCACTCTTGTGGCTCTGGCCACTTCTTCACCTGCACCAGGGTTGTCTTCCGAGCCCAGGCAGGCCAGTCCAGCAGGTGCACAGACGACACACCAGGGTGGGGTGCACCTGTGTGCTCAGCCGAGGTGCTGGGCTCACACCTGTATGTCTACAAGACCAGGAGAACAGGTTGAAGGGTGATGTCAAGTGGATAGTATCTGGGTGCCTCTAGTGGAATTTTTCAGCTAAAAATGTATCTGTGACACATACCTTCCAGATACTTATGACCTGGGTCTTCAAGGTGTAGAAGTGAACCTGTAAGCCATTCTCAAGTTGTCAGAGTGAGTGCTGAGTCTCTTAGAGGGGCCCTACCATGTGCAGCTGCCAGTACTGCCATGTAGTAAGAGCCTGTGATGTTCTAGGATTGATTCCCCCGAGACTTGCACGCATCCAGCTTCTCATACTCTGGTCAAGTCCTAGCCCCCCACTGCCCGTGCCAGTGATGGCCAGTCTGGGTGTCTCACTAAACCTCCCTGCTCCTGGGTGATGCCGTCCCGTGGGCTGGAGGTGCTGCCAGTGCGTCCCCAAGGTAGTCGGTGTCGGCAGTGGGTGTGCCCAGGGCCTGCGGAGGAGTGCTGTGGGCCCCACAGGGCTGGGTTTTCCCCGCTGGTCAGCAGGTCATTGCATAGGGAGCAGGTGAGAGCTGGGAGTTCCCTGGACCTTGTTCCCGACGAGGGCGGGACGCAGAGACCAGGGCTGATTAATCTCAGGAGTCAGAGCCCATGGTCGGCCTTAGTTTCCCTGGTGTCTCCCCTCTGCCTGCACATGTGTGTGTGTGTTCCTCCCTCCCTCTGCCCCCAACACATATCACATTTAAAAATCGACGGTGCACCACACTTTGCATGCAGTGTTTTATGCTGACAAACAAAGGCACTTTCGTACCAGAGGCTGAAAGGCCCTCTCTAGCCCAGTGATGGCTGCCCCCATAGGTGCTGGCAGGGACACCTGCTCTGTGAGGGGCCCTCCTGGCTGGGCGCTGGGGCCTGTGCAGTTTCTCCACGTGACAACTGCCATCTGCTCTCTCCTGCAGATGAGATCATGCACCAGGACATCGTCCCGCTCTGCGCCGCTGACATCCAGGACCAACTGAAGAAGCGTTTTGCGTACCTGTCGGGTGAGTGCTGAGCCTGGCTGGGCCAGGAGGGCTCTGTGAAACAGGCTGGAGCTGGCAGCCTTGAGCAACCCTGGCCTGCAGGTGGGACCAGTCCTGCGTATCAGGACCCTTCAGTCTGCCTGGATTTAACTGAAAGGGCTCTCAGAGGTGGGCAGTGTAGGACCAGTCAGTAAGTATCCAGAGGCGTTGGCCTCAGGGTTGGCTGCCACCATGGATAGTGGTGAAGGTTGGTCGGGGCCCTGACAAGGACACGGCCCCAATGCTCCTGATAAATAGGCCTTCCTGTGACAGGTTTGGAGCCTGGGAGGGGCCCCGATGCCCCATGCCCACTGCCAGCAGGCTGGGATGGTAGCATGTTTAAGTCTGGGGTCTGTCCTCAGCCAGACCCTGTGTTTGTCAGTCATGAGCCGGGGCCTTGCAGCCACCTGGCACACCTGGGGATATGGCACTCTGCCCTGTCTTGGGCCCCAGGCACGCCCATGTGGTGAGGGCAGCTGCAGCAGCTCTCAGAGCTGTGGGGATACTGCTCTCACCTGGACAAACCCTGCCCAGACTGCTCAGAAAAAAAGGTGCACACACGCACCTTCCTCCTGCCCTCAGGGCGGCCTCACTCCAGCTGAAAGGTGTATACACACACACACACACACATACCTTCCCCCTGCCCTCAGGGCAGCCTCCAGCTGAAAGGTGTACACACTCACACACACACACACACTTACACTCACTCACACACACACACACACACACTTTCCTTCCTTCTGCCCTCAGAGCTTCCTCGTACCAGTGGGAACGTGTTCTCGGGGCGTGGCCTCCACACCCGCTCTTTCCTCATCATGTCTCTGACCCGCTCCCCACCTGTCCATATGACACACGTCAGTGTGCTGTGTGTCACTTCCACTGACATGTAGGCGCCACTAGGGCCAGCTGGCCCACAGCTGCACCCCAGCTCCCCCAGCTGTGCCCACCCTCAGGGCCCAGAAGTCCTGAGGAGTCAGCGTGGGTTTCCGGGGCCCTTGGCACACCAGGCTGGCAGTTCCCGACATTCTCTCCACCGGATTGGAGGGGCTATATAGACATCTTGGCACACCTAAGACTCATGAGTTGCCACATTGCCTCACTGTGTCCTCGGCCGTGTCCTGAGATTTCACAGGCCATAGGGGCTACGGGGAACCCCCTCTATGGCTGCAGTTGTGTTCCAGGACTGGTGTCACTAAGCATTAACCCAGGCACATAGCAGGTGGTCACTTTCAGCTCTGCAGGACCACCTCCTTCGGTGGTGCTAGGCACCTCGTGATGCTAAGCAGGTTAAAGCCCACAGAGAGCTCAAGTAGCACCTCAGAGCCCTCTTTCCCTCTGTGACTCCCAGAACTGTGTCCAGACACCCGTAGGTCCCCAGGGCAGAGTGCGAGGTGAGTGAGACACCAGTGCAGCGGCCTCAGGGGGCCAGAGAGCTCTCCTGGTGCTCAGTGGCTCTGCAGCCCCAAGCTGAGGAGCTGCTGCAGCCCAGGGCCACCTCTTCAGGAAGTCAGCTGCCAGGGACTTCTGCTTAAAGAATTTCCACTGAAGAGTCATTTCTCTCCACGGGAGTTTGGCTCCTGGCCAGACTGGCCTGTCCTCCTGTGCAGCCCACGTGGCTCAGCCCCCAGGCCGGCCCACCAAACCTCCAAGCTGCTGCTCTCTGGGCTTTGTAATGAGCTTAACAAAGTAAAATTAAACTCCTGTCTGTCAGGTCAGCAGTGGTTGCATATAATCATCTGAAAACCACATAGAATCTAGAAAGCTGCTCCTCACAGGAGCAAGTGAAGACACATCCTGCATCTGTGTGATGCCTACTTGAACAGCACTGAAGTGAGGTCGTCCAGGACCATACTACCTATGGGTGACAGGAGATGGGAGGTGCAGCTCCCAGCCACCTTCCTCCCCCCAAGGAGCAGCCCCAGCTCCCATGATTGGGCTGGAGAGTTAGGTTCAGTGTGGACAGGATCTTGTCCTGAACCCCACGCGTGAAACCTCAGAGCCCTGCATGCGTGGAGGAGCCCTGCGGTACAGATGCAGAGTGGAGCTCATTCTCAGTGTTGTCAGCTATAGTGTCCTTCCTGGAGGCATCCTTGCGCCAGGCAGTTTTCTTAGGAGGGCAGGTGTGCCCCAGTTCTGCTTCCAGTGAGGTATTTAGCTGCCATCTATCCTGGGGTGCTGGGAGCGCCAGGGCTCCAGAAGTGTGACAGAAAGACCAGAGTTCCAGCTCTTAATACAGAAGGAAGAACAGGTCCCTGGTTTCCCATCCAGCTTCCTGGGACAAATTCTGGGACCCCAAAGGTGATGGTGGCTCCTGAGACTCATGCCATCTATGCAGTTGGATCCAGCCGAATGGCACAGTCCCTGCACCGCAGCTGGTTTCTAAGAGGATGCAAGGCGACTGGGGTGCTGCCCTTGGGTGTCCCTGCCTGGACGGACACACTGTTGCCCATTCACAGGCGATTTTATGGTGCATTTTTGACTTCAGGTGAACTGATGGGTAAGCCTGCCCACACTCGCACCTCAGATCCAAACACCATAGAGAAACTGGCGGATATCACACCCCCCACCAGAGCAGGGAGAGGCCAGGCAGTCCATCTGAGGGCAGCACTCATGGGGCAGCTTAGACCCCGGGGCCCAAGAGTGCCCTGGGTGACCACCCCAAAACATCAGCCAGGCCTGCTGAAGGCTCCCTGCTTTCAGCCCAGCATGTGCTTTGCCTTTCCAGGGCCTCAGGCAGGGCCAGGCCCCACATGGACTCTGACCTGCTGGACTCACAGTTGCAGTTGACCCTGTGGGTTCCCAGGGGTTTCCTGCTGCCCCAGACCGGGGTGTCGCATTGGTGTCACCTGCCCCCATCATCTCCCCTTAGTTGCTCAGACCTTTCCAAGGGGTCTCCTTGGCCCCTAGGCCACCCATTGGCCAGGACCCAGGACCTTGCAGTTCACTTCTGGCCCTGTGAGTGTTTGGGGGCAGCTGCCCTCCACTTTCTGTGTCCACCTTCTGCTCCAGGCCCCCAACTGCCACCACCTCAGGGAGTGAGTGGAGGTTCTCATTCCCAAAGGACACCATGGCTGGAGGAGGATCCCCTTCAGCCTCTGGTCTGCCCTGCTGCACACCGTGGCTTCTGGCCAACATGGAGTCTTCTGGATGCTCCCATCAGTCCCATTTTCCGGGCTCTCCTTGTCTCATCTCAGCAGGAGACTCTTATCTCCAATTATGGCCAAAAAGTCACCACAGTCTCCTGATCACGTCTTTAAGTGCCGAGTGAAGTGAGATGGAGGGCTGTACCCCAGAAGCCCTGATCCCATCTCAGTCATGTCCAAGGGCAGGTTGTCACAGCCAGACAACAGGAACAATGGCTCAGTGTTTGCATCTCGCCCCTCCTCCTTTGCTCTGAGGACCCTTCTAAGAGGAAGTAAGAATTAGGGGTGTCAGGGTCACTGAGTAACAGACCCAGTCTGTTCATTTTGTGCAGGCCCTGTGTGCTATCCATAGGCGGGTGGGGGGTGGAGGGCCTAGAAGTCAGAAGATCACTCAGCCTCTGAAGACAGTTGAGAAAGTTCAGAGGAGGATAATTAGCAGAAACTGAGAGCAGTTTGTGCACTTAGAATTCAGAATTGCAGGGACCGAGCCCTCGGACCAAGTGCTGCCAGTCTTGGTCTGGAGGCCCCTTCGGCTCAGCCTCTGGGACCAACCTGCACAGGAACCCACCCAGGGGTCAGGACTTAGCTAGGAGGAGATGTGCTCAGGAGAAGTGACCAGAAATGCCATGAGTTGTGTCTGCTGAGGGCGAGGCTGACATGGCTAGGCTGGTGCCCTCCACATAAGGGACCGTCAGGAGGTCCCTAGATGGTCAAGGGGCCTGCCTAGAATGGCCAGATCAGCTGGAGGGGCTGTGAGAGGTGTGAGGACAGAGGAAGCCATGTCGTTGTGTCCCACTGTGCCCTGCTCTGTCACTCTGGGCCTTCTCAGGGCAGGCGGGGACAAGGTGGCACCCAGGGTCACCTGTCTCACATAGCAAGGTCCCAACTCGGCAGTTGGAAGCAGCGTCCCCTGACCCCCGCCCTCCCTTTCCTTGTCTGTCTTTGGCTCTGCGGGGAAACTACTGGGAAAGGGCTCATGGTGGTTCTTCACCCCAGAGGCACTGGCAGGTGACAGCCACACAGAGGGAGGGCAGGCACGTCCTCGGGGCTTCCCTCATGCCCCCAGCACCACCACCCCCCGCTCTTGCACGATTCCCCTGCCCAGCAGTGCGTGGGCCACCTCCCACGTGGTAGGTGCAGGGCACTATATAGGATGGCCTCCGCAAGGGCCCCCGGGTCTCAAGGGCCACACTGCGTCATCTCTGCCTCGTCCTGTCCCACACCTGGGCCCGTGGGGCAGGAATGGATGAGTCTCACCCAGGGCGGGGGGTGGCAGAGGCCATGGCTGTCTTTGGCAGGCATGCCGGGTGCCCCAGTCTGTGCTCTGGTGCTGCCCGTTAGAGGTGGTTCACGTAGAAAGTGGGACAGTGGAAAAGCTGCGTGTGCCCCTGGACCACAGCCAGGAAGTCACTGGGACACCAAGCTGCATGGCCTGTTGTGCAGCAGTTCAGGTGACAGTATCATTCACAGAGCACGGGAATGGTTTGGTTCACAGCGTCAGGAAGGAGGAAGGGGGCAGGCTTGGGTCTGCATCTCTATTACACAGAAAAGGTTTGGAAAGAAATGTGCTGAAATATTAGGGTGGCTGCCCCAGGTGGCAAAGCAGTGCTGATTGTCTAGATTCATCTCACGTCATCATTCTTTCCAAATACTGTCTTTCTCTTGACGAGCATGCGTCTCCTTCACCTCCTTCAGAGAATACACCTTGCTTTTAACTGAGACTTGCCGAATCTGAAGTGACTGACATTTTGTGGAAGTCTCAGGCCTGTGACACAAGTCCACCGTGGTTTCTCGGCAGGTGGACGGGGACAGGACGGAAGCCCAGTCATCACCTTCCCTGACTACCCAGCCTTCAGCGAGATCCCAGACAAGGAGTTCCAGAATGTCATGACCTACCTCACCAGTGTCCCAAGGTGTGTGGCAGCCAGGCCCAGCAGCTTTGGCCATGTTCTTGTTTCTTTTGGGGTCATCATCATCACTGAACTCCCAGGACGGGGGGGGGGCAGGTATTTGTGGGGCATTCCCTTCACTGAGCTGCAGGACTATGGGGGGACCAGGTTGTGGGGTGTCCCCTTCACTGAGCTCCAGGACTATGGGAGGACCAGGTTGTGGGGTGTCCCCTTCACTGAGCTCCAGGACTATGGGGGGATCAGGTTGTGGGGCGTCCCCTTCACTGAGCCCCGCAAGGGCTGACTTCCTGACTCCGCGGCCATGGCTCCTCTCTGGGGTGTGGTGGGGGTGCAGTGAGCTGGGAGCACCCTTACTTAGTTCCTCGGGTGACATTCCTGAGGGGGTGAGTGTCAACACACGGGACACATCTGACCAGGACTCATGGGAGTGCAGCCTTGGTCCGCACTCGTCCTCTGCTCCTCACCATCTTTAAAGCCAAGTTACAGGGTTTGTGTGACACAGAGCTCTGCTAATTAGTCTCGCCTAGAAAATGGTCCAAACAGCAACTTTGATCCCTGATAGTGTCACCCACTCAGTGTTCTGAAGGGTCCTCACCAACCTGGTAGGTGTCAGAGGAACAGTCAGGTGGGAAGGCAGGTGTCTGGGTAAACAGAGAGGGTGGCTTGCACCTGGACTGTCGTCAGAGGCTGGAGATGGCCACACCCAGCATCCAGGACTCACCTTGTCTGGGCTTTGCGGTTTGGGTCTCATGCCCGCTGTGAGAAGCCTGCACCCCATGGCCAGCTTCTGCCAGCCCAACTGAGTGCACAGAGGAGGGGCCAGAGGTAGGGCCAGGGCGCCGACACAGCTGCTTTCTGGACTGTGCTGCCACTGGTGCTTCCGTACGTTTCCCCTTTTCCTCAAAGTCACAGGGGCCACACAGGCATTAAGCCAGTTTCACCAATGAGGCCACGGAATCCCACTTGAAGCAGGATGGCAGCCTTCAACTGTCTCTTCTTTCATTTTCTTTTTTTTTTTTTTTTTTTTGAGTCAGAGCCTCAAGCTGTCACCCTGGATAGAGTGCCGTGGCATCACAGCTCATGGCAACCTCCAATTCCTGGGCTCAAGCGAGTCTCTTGCCTCCGCCTCCCAAGTAGCTGGGACTACAGGCGTCCACCACAATGCCTGGCCATTTTTTGGTTGCAGCCGTCATTGTTGTTTGGCAGGCCCAGGCTGGATTCGAACCCGCCAGCTCAGGTGTACGTGGCTGGCGCCTTAGCCTGTTGAGCCACAGGCGCCGAGCCTCTTCTTTCATTTTCTAAGAGGTCCTGAAAAGGATGGAGCCTCTTCAGAAGCCTGGCTTCTGAGGTCACATACACAAGGGCAGAGAAACATAGCCGTCCCCTGAGAGCAGCAGAGTGACTGCCCACTGACCAGGGCTCACACCAAGAGGCTGAGTGATCAAACATTTGAACCTGAGAACGACAGATTCGATCTCAGGGCCCACATCAGGGAGGGCATGTTGGGGCAATGCGTGTGTGTGGTGAGTGCTGTGTAGTGTTGTGTGGGGTCTGTGTGCGTGAGTGTGTGGTGAGTGTGGTGTGGTGTATGTGTGATGTGTGGTGTGTATGTGGTGTGAGTGTGCAGTACAGTGTGGGGTGCACAGTGCGGTGTGGGGTGTTTATGGGGGTGGTGTGTGTGTTATCCCACATTTCCCTTCTTCTGGTGGAGCCTTGGCCCTGCCAACTGCGTGCCCCCTCCTGTAACAAAGCCCAGCTCAGGCTGACCATGGCCCTTGTGGGAGAGGCTCCAGAAGGAAAGGACTATGGGACGTTTCCATGTTTAATTGTCTCACATGACTCAACCAGGAGTGTAGGAGATGAAGCCACAGCCATGTGTGGGTTCCTGTGAGCAGGTGGCCTCAGACACACTGTCCACCCCAGTTTCTCCAGGGGTGTTGCCCTGAGCATGTCCTTTCGGGAAAAGTGAGTCATTTTTGATGGCAGCCTAAGAAAACAGTGCCGTCTTCCAGCAGCCCACGCAGCAGTGTGCTCCTGGGAAACACAGGCGTGAAGAGTGGCAGACATAGGCTCCGTCTGTGGCTGGAACGGGGCCCCAAAGCCACGCAGGTACAGCTGGGGGGACTGTCCCCTGGAAGTCACAGCCGGAACAATGGCTGCTGAAATGCAGACTCTTCCACACTGCAGGCTCTGCCCTTTGGTGGACAAGGCCAGCAGTGGCCGGTGTCCAGGAGACCCACAGGAGGAGGTGCGTGTGGGGAACAGAAGGGTCTCCTCTCACAGCAGCCCCTCCCCTGGCAGGAAGGTGGGGTAGAGTCAGGTGTGTTCTATACGTCACTGCAAATTGAAGGGACAGGGCTATAATGAAGAGTGCTTTTAGGAAATGTCAACAATTTTGTGTTCAATCCCATGTTCAATAAGGACAGTATGTCCTGATTTTAATCCCCTTCTGTTATCATTTGTAAAGAACAACTACCCCGTTAAGACGTGGAGCTGATCATTCTGAAATGTTAGCATGAAGGAGACAGGTTTTGTACGGACACATGAGCATGTATGTTGACATAAAGCAGATACTGGTCTCATAAAAGTGACTCACTGATGTGAATGTGGAATGACTCCACCACACCTCCATGTCACCGGGGGTCCCATCCTGGGTACCACATTCATAGAGTGTCAGCCTTGGGCTCTTGGGGTGGTGGGGAAAGTTTGGTCCCTCAGGATCTGGCCATCCGCACAGGCCATTGTGGTGTTCACTGTAACCAGCGGCTTTCAGGCCTCCTAGGAGCCAAACCCTCAGAGCACAGGGGTTAGGTGACCAGGGGATCACACCTTGCTCAGAGGAGGTGGCCCTGTGACCCTCTCCACCAATGAGCTGCAGGAAGAGAGCAGCTAAGGTGGGCTCACTGGACCCGTCACAGTCTTGGGGACGTGTTCTAGGTATGCTGGGGAATCCCTAGGAACTATATACGCTAACCAGGTGCAGTGGGAGCAGGCCTGGGGGCTGCCGTGCAGCGCGGATGTGGCGGGTTGGAAGGCAGGTGAGCAACAGCAGGGGCCACTCCTCAGAGGCCCTAGGAGGGGTCACCCTGGTGTCCTGGGGTGGACAGAGGCCCCAGGAGGGGTCAGCTTGGGGTCCTGGGATGGGGTACAGTCCTTACAGAGGCCCAAGGAGGAGTCAGCCTAGGGTCCTAGGGGGAGACAGTCCTCACAGAGGCCCTAGGAGAGGTCAGCCTGGAGTCCTGGGAGCAGGGAGAGAGTCCTCACAGTGGTCCTAGGAGGGGTCAGCCTGGAGTCCTGGGGAGGATGGTCCTCACAGAGGCCCAAGGAGGGGTCAGCCTAGGGTCCTGGGGGGGGACAGTCCTCACAGAGGTCCTGGGAGGGGTCAGTCTGGGATCCTGGGGATGGACAGCAGTCAAGCATGGGGTCAGCCAGAGGTCCACAGCCTCTCCATGGGCAGAGTAGAGATAGCAGAGCTTTTAGGGGGCTATTTTTCAGGGAAGTGGGCACCATGGAGTCCAGGCCTGAGGTGGTCACAGAGAGAAACCAGGGTGGGGGCGAGGCCACAGGTTTCAGGTGGCAGAGCCAGGCACTCGGGGCGTGTTTTGAGGGAAATGCAGGCAGGTTTCCTCTTGGAAGTGGCGTGTCTGGGAGCTGGCGGCCTTACGGCTTCTCTGCAGCAGTGGAAGGGTGGCAGCCCCTAGGGAGGGGCCCAGTGGGACTGAGCTGTGGGGCTGTACCCCACAAACACGAGAAGATGTCAGGTCCAGACAGCCTGGGCCCTGGAGTTGGCTGCCTGGGGTGTGGGCCCCGGCATCTAGGGTGGGAGGGGATTGAGGCAGCCGCCTCCTGCTGCCCACACTGGGGGCTGCCTGATGAGACAGGAGCTCAGCCCAACTGTCCCACACGGCCATAGGTCTGAGAGAAGCTCTGCAACCTACTGCCCAGCTTTATGCAGGAAGCGAAGGAGCTGCTGGGCCCGAGCCGTGTGCTCCGTGCTCAGCCTCCCGTGCTGTCCCTGAAGTCACTTCCGAGCTGTGTCCTGTAGCTCAGCTCTGTAGTATCAGCCTTTATTCGTGGACCTGGAGTTTCTGAATGGACCCTGGAATCCTTCCCTGGGCCCCTCCCTGTGGTGAGCGCCTCCCGTGAGGGCCTCCCTGACCACATTGCACGGGCCCAGCCCGAGGCTGCCACCTCTTCTAGCCACTTTATTCCCTCCCCATTGCAATGAGCTCTCTCTAACTGCTGGGACAATCACTGATCACTTGTGGCCATTTAAATTTAAAACAAAAGCTAAATAAAATTAAAAATCCTTCCCTGAGTGGGGCTGCTGTGTGGCCATTGGCTGCCATTTTGGGCAGTGTGGGCCTCCCATGGTGGGACCTAAGTGACCAGCTGGCCCCACTCTTCCTTTAAGGAAAACAAGTGTGAGCGATGACAACCCTGGTTCCTAGCCCCACATGGTGATCATGGCGTTTGCTGTAAAGAAGCCCAGGGAGGTGCATGAGGAGCTGGGAAGCCCCCACACTTCCCGTACCTCACCCAGTACCCAGACCACCCTTAGTTCATGGTCTGTAGGGCACAGTAGTGGTGCAGAGGAGGTGGGTGCAGAAGCCCACAGGTTGGAGTTTGGCCTCCAGGTGGAAGGTGATGCCTGGGATGAGGTCAGGGGTGGCCCGAGGAGGAGGCTCTGCTGGTGCTATCTCAGGTCCAATTGCACAGCAGGCACTCTAGGAGTTTGGCCACCAGAGAGGCACCGTGCCCACTTAGGTCTCCAGTTGGTGTGTGCCTCTGGCCTGTGACTGGTGGGTCTCACTGTAGGGCAGGCCAGGCCTTCTGGGGCCTGCAGAGGTCAGTGCAAGGGCGCAGGAGACCTTTCCTGGCAAGATGTTGGTTCCAGCCGGTTGAGTGTGGTGACAGGGCCTGAGGTCTGATGTGAAGAAGGCCAGGCAGGAGTAGAATGTGGTGGCCTCCCCAGTTAACCCCAAGGGGCAGACCCCCTCCCCTCTCAGCCGTTCCAGTGAGAGGCTGGACCAATCTCTCCATAGCGGGGTGTGGCCCTGCTCCCCCATCTTCCCTGTGCCCTCCCAACCCTATCCACATATCCCTTGCCTGGGGACAGGAAAGCCACCCACACCCCTGGCCCCATGGATTCAGGTGTTTAGCCTGCTGGCCCCAACTGCCCAAGTGTAATGGTCACTTTTTTTTTTTCCGAGACAGTCTCACTTTTGCCCTCGGTAGAGACAGCATCACAGATCACAGCAACCTCAAACTCCTGGGCTTAAGCGATTCTCTTGCCTCAGCCTCCCAAGTAACTGAGACTACAGGTGCCCACCACAATGCCCGGCTGTTTTTAGAGATGAGGTCTTGCTCTGGCTCAGCTGGTCTCAAACCTGTGAGCTCAAGCACTCCACCCGCCTGGCCTGTGGTGGTCACTTCTGAGTTTGAACTCCTGAAGCCGCAGGAACTGGCCAAACTGTCAGGGAAGACAGACACCTTCAGGGATTAAGGGATTTACTCCAAAGACAGCCCTGTCATCCCCGTTCCTGAAAGACCAGGAGAGCCACTGGCTCATCGCCCGAAAACTGCGTTAGTATCTTCAGGTTAAAGCATTTTATCAGGGCCAGCCCGGTGCTTCACACCGCTCAGGGCCCCCACCCCTCACTCCCCACACAGGTGCCTACCCCTGGTGGACCCAGTGGAGGTACCTGCCCCCATGTGTGTAGGGAGGCTTCTGCCCAGGGTGGCCCCCCAGGGTTCTTCCCAGGGCACATGTAGTTTTCACCTCTGAGCACTTGAGGGCGCCATTGGTCAAAATGAAATTTTTTTTTTTTTTTTTTTTTTTTTTTTAACAACTGGAGATAGTTTATTTACACCAGCAGCCGTGAGGACAGGGGACTACAGCGTTTACAAAGTTAGCTACCTGTATAGGATGGATTACGTGTACAAAAATAAAAATCTCAAGAGTACAGGACTGCGTGAGCTGTCTCCCCTCCCCCAGTGACGCCAGCATGTGGTAATGGAAGGTGGGCGGCCTCTGGGCATGGGGATGTTGCAGAAGGAAAAGCCACCAGCCGTGGAATTAGTACAGAACCCTGCACACACTCAGACACTTGGTAGGATACAGAGGGGACGATACCTGGCTGGGGTGGGAAGGATGGGAGTTGAAACCACACAGCCTGCTGTTAGAGGTGGGGGGAGCGCCCAGCCGCTGCTCAGCTGCAAGGTGGGGATACAGTCCAGGACACAGACCAGGCAGGTGGGCACTCTCTCCCCAGAAGGGAAAGGATTTGTTCTCTCAGAGTCCTTGCTGGACCAAGCCCATCTCTTACCCAGCCTGGGCACAGGGCTCTGCCCTGAGGGTGGAAATGTAAGTTTATGTGGACAAAGCAATTCCCAAACTACTTCTCACTTCTCCCTCCTCCAACCAGAGGGGGTATAGGGAGAGGCCAGAGGAGAAAAGGTGGATTAGGGCCTGAGCTGCAGCTGCCTCTTGGAAGGGGCAGGGCCCACAGCCTCCTCCCTCGCCTTCAGCCTACTCCCCAGACTTCGTTTGGAAGCAGGCTGGAGGCTTGCCGAGACCTTCCTTCCCTTTCTGGCTTCCCTTTGGAGGGAGAAGGCTATGGAGGGCTTCAAGAAGAGAGGGGTGCAGGCCCCAGGATTTATTCCAACTCCAGCCAAAATATGTTTGGCTTTTTAGAAAATAATCATAATTCATGTGTTAAAAACCAATTAGTACCAGGCATCAGCCGTAATGAGAATAATTCAGGGAAGGAGTGGGGTTCCAGACAGGACCCTAATCTCTGTTGTTCCCTTTACCCTCTAGGGTCCCAACCCAAATCAGTCCAGGCAGTCCTGGGTACTAGCGACCCAAATGTGGGATGGCTCCTCCTGGGAGGAGGGTAGGAGACATGTCTGACAAGGGCAGAGAATTTGACTCAGCTGACTCCACCCCTGTGTGAGTCAGCCCCTCTCCCCACCCAGACTGCAGGCCTCCAGCTCCGCTCCTGGGAGTGACGGTGTCTGCACAGACGGGGCGGGGGGTACGTCTGTCCAGGACACAGACCAGGCAGGTGGGCACAGAGGGGAATGATGGAACCTCTCCCTCTCCACTGACAACTCAGAGCACACAGACTCCCTTCCCTTCCCACCCCAGTGCTAGCAAAGAGGGAGAGGCACAAGGCTCATGTTTGCCTCAGAGCCCCAAACCGCAAGTACAGAATAAATAACTTAAAAGTGGCAAGGAGGGGGAAACAGGCAGGCTTTGGAGGCAGGAGCATTGAGAGGGACTGAAGCTGGTCAAGGTGAGGGGTGGGAAGCGGCAGTTGGGAACTTGGGGTGCCCTAGTGGGGCAGGGTCGCAGGAGGAACATGGGGGCACCCCAGGAGGGAGTGCAAGGCCCATTCCTGGGGCAGGGAACGAGGTAAGAAAACATTTCAAATAAAGCAGCATTTCTTCCTCTCACCGTGGGGCCCACTCCTTACCAGCCCTGGCTCAGGGAGGAATGATAAGGGGGAGTCATTTTGATACACAGCTCCTCCTTCCTACCCCCCTCTCTCCCATTCCTTGAATTAGTAGAGGCTGGAGGCCCTTTCCTAACACCCATCAACAAAAGGACAGCGCCCGCTGCCAAGGAGGCCCACGGGCACTGAGGGGAAAGGGCTGCCCCTGTGAGGGGCAGGGAAACTGGCGGCAGTTCTGGGGGCCTACCTCAGCAGACAGCACGCCGTGCCTATCCACACCCGAGATGAGGCATTTGATAGGATTCTGCACACAGACAGACATACCCCCCCCTGCCCCTCAGCTCCGAGCACCGGACCCATTCACATTGCTGAGGGCAGCCAGAGGAGGCCCCCTCCAGGCTCACCTTCCAACCCACAGCCTTCCGCAGTAGCCACAATGCCTCTCGGCAGGGCCTAGTCCAGTTCCAGGGATGGGGGACAGGCATTGCCCTGGCACAGTGCCCAGGTCAGGTCCTTGGCCTAACTGGACGTCTAGTAACTCAGAATAAATAGGAAAACCACCTCCCTACCAAACTTATGTCCAATGCATAATACGTCCAGGTCTGAGTCCTGTATGCCAGGGGTTGTACTCCGTTGCACAGGACCCTCACACCCTCCAGGGGTACGTAATTGGATCCTCTGCCTACCTTGCCCACCAGACTTCTCAAACCCAAACCCCCAGCAGCTGCTCATCTGCCAGGCTCTGCCACCTGGGTGAGGGCTGGGAGAGGCTCTGCTTAGCTAAAGGCTATCCCTTGTACCCGGTCAGTCCGTGTCAGCATAGATGCTGGGTGTTGGGGGTGCAGGTGGCTTTGGCTCTTTCTTCTTGTAGCCGTGGCCAGAGGCAAGTCCCTACCAGGCTCAGATGGGATTTCTGTTTCTTGGTTTTCCATGACTTGTAGCTGTTGGTACCTAGACCCCATCCCTGAGTGTTACGCATCTTGGAGGAGCCTGAATAAGAGGCTGAGAGATTGGAAGAGACGTCCCACTGAAGCCGGCTGATCAGGGCCTGGCCGTCAGTCATGTCAAAGCTGTCAATATCCAGGGATCTCTCGACCTCCTGAAGGACGGCTGAGGGCCCAGATGCTCAGTTCACCTGCTTCTCTGTGTGCTGGGAGCAGTGCAGGGCCTCGTGCACATCCTGGTGTGTTCAGAGATCACCCCATGTTGTGTGGGGAGGGGGCTGCACAGCTCCTCTGGATCAGAACGTCTCACAGCTGATCCCAGTTGAGTTGTTACGCTTAAAAGGATCCAAATTGCTAAGTTCCCCATTTAGTGTTTTGAAGACTTGGGTCTTCAAGGGGAATTGGGGTTCTCATCTGATTTTCTCTGGGCCACAGGACCAGTCATTGTCATCGGTGTCATCATCACCCTCTTGGTCACTCTCAGACTTGTTCGTGTTGTCGCTATTGGCAACCTGGCAGTTGGCTATTCAGCTGCTGTTCCCACCCTCTCCCAGGCACTTCTCCAGATGGGGAGCAAAGTGGGAGGAAGCAGCGCTTTGGCTGCAGTTGGGGCAGACACATTTCTTCCTCTTCCACTGGTTAGAAACCTGTCAAGCTGGTCCACCCTGGCTGGTCCACGCTCTCGAAGTCCTTCATGCTACCAGGGCCCGGGTTGTCCAGAAAGAAGTGGCAGACAGCCTGGTGTGCCTCAGAGCAAAACCCCAAACAAGAATCCTCAGCCAGGTCCATGTATCTCTCCTGAGTCATGCCCTCTAGTTTGCTGTTATCTCGGACAAACACGTTTCCTCCACTTTCATTTGTAAACCCTCATGGAGATGGCACAGTGGTTCAGGTGAGGGAGAGAACACCAGGCCGACAGCCGCTCAGGGCTGCGTTCTCCAGCGGCAGCAGCAGCTGCTCGGGAGCCCCCTGTCCACCAGTCCTTCCTCACCTCTCCCAGAGGCCAACAGTTCAGGCCATGCCCGCCCCTCCCACTCCCTCCTTGATACCGCAACCCCTCAGCAGGCAGCCATGGATCCTTCCTCTCCCTTCTTGTCCCATCGCCACCTCCTCCTCCCAAAATGCATCTTTTTTTTTTTTTTTTTTTTTCTGAGACAAAGCCTCAAGCTGTCACCCTGCATACAGTGCTGTGGCATCACAGTTCACAGCAGCCTCCAACTCCTGGGCTTAAGCAAGTCTCTTGCCTCTGCCTCCCAAGTAGCTGGGACTACAGGCGCCCGCCACAGTGCCCGGCCATTTTTTGGTTGCAGCCGTCATTGTTGTCTGGCAGCCCGGGATGGATTCGAACCCGCCAGCTCAGGTGTACGTGGCTGGCACCTTAGCCCATTGAGCCACAGGTGCCAAGCCCAAAATGCATCTTTTTTTTTTTTTTTTTTTTTTTTGAGACAGAACCTCAAGCTGTCACCCTGGATAGAGTGCTGTGGCATCACAGCTCACAGCAACCTCCAATTCCTGGGCTCAAGCGAGTCTCTTGCCTCTGGCCTCCCAAGTAACTGGGACTACAGGCACCAGCTACAATGCCTGGCCATTTTTTGGTTGCAGCCGTCATTGTTTAGTGGGCCCCGGGCTGGTTTCAAACCTGCCAGCTCAGGTGTATGTGGCTGGCGCCTTAGCCCATTGAGCCACAGGTGCTGAACCCCAAAATGCATCTTTTTAAAAATGACTAAACTAGGCAGCTTTTGTCCCCAGCTATGCCCTTCCCGTACCTCACAGTGACTCTGCTTATTTATGGCTAGCACAAGCCCGTCTGGATCCTGCATATCATCTCCAGGGTACTTAAATTCTTAAATTCTGGCATGTGTAGTGTCCCCAGCGTGGTCCTCTCCACCAGGATGTGCTCAGGTTCAGGTTTTTGGCCAGCCATGGGGGGCCAGGTCCACTGACCCTTCCCACTTCTCCCGTCTGCTTTGCCATTTTCCACCCAAACCCTCTTCCAGCAGCCCCGCAAGCTCCTTGTCCCCACCATTGTCCCCCATGCCCCCTGCTATGCTTGTGCACAGCCCCTCTTGATTGCACCCCAACCCCTGTAAAGGTGCTGCTTGGGTGTCCCACCCGGCCCCCTATTCTGCCTGGCCATCCCACGTGTCCATGTGCCTGGTCTCACAGCTCTGCCCAGCCACAGTGCCTGCTCTCCACAGACTCCAGCACGTAAGGTCCAAGCCTGGGCCAAGTGGGGGCTCTGACCCAGCCTCCCCCCACTTTAGCTATTGGGCCTGCGCATGTCATTAACTTCTCTGTGCCTCGGTTTCCATACATGGACATTGGCAAAGACCCTTCAACTAAGTATACCCGTGTGAAGCCAGCAGGGCCTTCTTGGCTGTGCTGACCTTCAGCTATGGCCAAGTGCTTTCAGGGGAGGGAGAGTGCCCAGAGGTCAGAGCACCAAGGCCAGCTGCCCTGGAGCCACAGCCCAGGGCTTCATTAGTGTGGAGAGCTGTGTGTCTGCAACCCCAGAGGCACTGCCTGGAGCCACCTTGCACCTTAGCCTCCTCCTGGACTCACAGTGGGCTTCAGGGTCATGTGGACAAAGCTTGGTAAGATTGCAAGAATGGGCTAGGGAAGTCAACAGCATCACCCCCTCTGTCCTTTGACGCTCCTTTCCTTTCTGCATGAGTCTGGCTGGCTGTCCACAGGGTCCTAAGATAACTGAGTGCTGCTTGTCTTTTACTGCTCCTCCCCAAATGTGTTGGGTTTCAGAGTGGCAGATACGTTTACATGACCAAGCAGCCCAGCCTCCTCGGGGCTCTGTGCACCTGCCAGTGCCATCCTTCCTGGCTGGCTTCTATACACACCTGTGTCCCCAAAGGTCACATGAAGGCAGGAAGGGAGAATGGGTTTGGGGCAAGGAGGGTGGGTGGTTGGGTGGCCCCTGCACGTGGCAGGAGCAGGAGAGGGGATCAGCGAGCTGGGTGGCCATAGCACTATCCCCTGCCCCATATTGCCCAGAGATACCCATCCTCCTTGCAGGATTCTGCACTGCCCAGGGACCTCAGCTTTACTTCACCTCTCCAGGGGCTCCCAGGCCTGTCCTCACAGCATCATGCAGAGCAGGGTGTGGTGGTGCTCTCATAGTTCTCTGCAGCCTCAAAACACCTGGGCCCAATCCGTCCTTCCACTCTTGCCTCCCAAAGTGCTGGGGCTACCAGCACCACCACACCCAGCCCTTGACTTATGCCTACAGTGATACAACAGCACAGAGAAAGTGCCCTCAGAAGGAGGTTTGGGTGTAACTGGCTGTCAGTGTGGGGTATTATGAATTGTGTCCACCTCTGCCTCACACCATACATAAAAGTTAATTTCAGATAGACCAACGGTTTTCAACTTGTGGGTCACAACCCCCAGGAACTGTATTAAAGGGTCGCAGCATTAGGAATGTTGAGAACTATTGAGATAGACTATAGGTTTAAATGTGAAGTGTAAAATAATGTAGCTTCTACACAAACATAGGAAAATGTCTACCTCTGGGTAAGAAAAGATTTCTTGCACAACACTTAACATAGAGTTATCCAAAAAAGCAGTTATCATAAAGGAAAGGACCTGTGAGTTAGGCTGAGGCACAGCTAAGTGCCTCTCCTTGTAAACGTGGGCATTAAGAGAATGAGAAGGGGACCTACAGTTGGAAGCAGACATTTGCAGTGTTCTGGATTATGTAAATAACTGCAGACCAATAAGAAAAACAGCCAATCATAAAACCCGCCAGAAGACTTGAAAGGCATAAATGGGGGCATCCAGTGGCCAGTAAACTGTGAGAAGAAGGTGCTCAGCTCCAGGGACATGAGTCAACCCTCGCCAAGACCCCCGTGCACGCCGAGAATGTCGGCGGTCCTGCTCACAGATGCCCCCTGCTGACGTGCACAGCAGTGAGAGGGTGCGCGGTTCCTGGTGGTACGTGAACAGTTGGTGACATCCGCACGAGAAGAATGTGACCCAGCAATTCCTGGGCCTGTGGGAGTGCGTGTTACATGCACTAAGAGATGTGTATAAGAATGTCCATTTTCTTCTATTTGATATAACCCAAACCTAGAAACAACCCAAATGTCTATTAATAGTAGAATTTATTAACAGCTTGTGTTTTGTCCTCTGTGTGTTACATCTAGACACGAGGCTGAGCAGACTCTGCCCCGCAGCAGTATGGATGAGTTAAACACAGCAGAAGCATAGAGTATATATTTTTATTTGGGTGAAGTTCAAAGGCGAAACTAACTTCTGGTGACAAGAGCCAGGATGGGGCTGTCCTGAGCATTCATTGCCATCACACACGCTGTGGTCTTCAGGATCTGTTACAGTTGCACAAAATGTTTTACTTAAAACATGGCCCAATCCCAGGAAAAGGCTTATGTCCTTAATGTTCTAGCCCAGGTGGTCTGAGATAATCTCACCATGGCATACACGCAAGGCATATCTGCTCAGATGGGCAGGTCCCTACCCATTCTGCACTGTCCCTTCCCTGTCCCCTCCTGCCTGGCTTTCTCATCTCAGGTCCCACTGCCTGTAGCAAGGTGCAGCCCAGCCAGGAGCCAGGTGTAAGGTGGCTTCTTTCTGGATTATATAAGTACCTGCAGACCAATAAGAAAAACAGCCCGTTATAAAACCTGCCAGACAGGCAAGGCACCGTACATCGTGCTGCACATGCCCTGCCTATGTGCTGTGCTTGGTCCCACACCAAGGCATGGCTCTGCCACTTTCACACTGCTCTGTGCTTCCATCCCCCATCCAGCAAACCCTGGGCAGTCAGGGTCTCTGTTAGAAAAGGTCCCACAGGTTGGGGCATTCCTGGAGCTGTGTGTGACACCTCGGTACCTTTCTGTTTATTTGGGCCAAAAGTGAGCTTATCAGCCTCAAACTTAGCTGTTGGGCAGTCAGCCAGGGCGGCCCCTTCAAGGCTAGCTGCTGCAGAGTTGGAGCCGACATTTAGCATCCAGGGCCTTGTCTGTACCCAGCTTGCAGAGAGCTGTTGTGGAGTGGCCTCAGCCCCTGAGTGGCTTCCTCCCTGAGCCACCAGCTTCAGAGAGACCAGTCTGAAGCTAGACCCCAGGGACTTTCTGCTGGAACCAGGGAGTGTGAGCTCACAGGTGCAGAGGGTAATGAGCCCCAGGCCCTGCCTTCCTGGGGTGGGGTGCGGCCACGGGAGTGCCATGCTCCTTGGGGATCATGGCTTAGTCACACTGGCTTGCTGGGACCCACAGTTAGGAGACATTGAGATCTTTACACCCGCATTAGGCGCTTTCGTGGTCTGGTTTTTGTACCTTCTGAGTCAGTGTTCCCAGCACAGGGCAGGGGAGGAGACACGGGGCGGGGGGGGCAGTTGAGTCCTCACCTGGACCCAGGGGGTGGGGTCGTTGGGGTCAGGTGCCACTCAGCACTGTTCCTCAGCCCCAAAGCACAGAGGGCCCTGCCGGGCATGGACGTTGGGGTGAGGAAGGGGCCTTCAGATTCACTGCTCATGGCTGTGCAACTTTGGGCAAATGGCTTAACCTGTGCCCAGAGAAGACACTAGGACCAGCCTCCCAGAGTTATCCTAAAGACACAAGGAGGGAAAAGCCACACCAAGGCTGGAGAACAAAGCTGCCCTCTCCCAGTGCGGGGCCCTGGCAGGGACTCAGCCTCCCGCTTCCCCGTCCCTGTGCCCCAACCTTGAGCACACACCAGCCAGGCAGGATCAACAGTGCTGTCCCCACAGAGGAGCAGCCCTGGGCAGTCAGCCAGCTGCCTGACAGAAGCAGCCCTAAGCCAGTCTGTCCTCACGAACAGGTGGGATTTCCAGTATGCATTTCTAATGAATCAAAAAATGTACATTTCCTTGTATTTTGCTTATATTTTAATTTTATAAAACAAAATGCTCAAATCCAAGAAGTAGATAAGGAAATATAAAAATGTAACTTAAAATATCTTAACTCCATAAAAATGGAGCTAGATCAGGAAACAGGTTTGTTTGGATTCTCTCATGTGTGAAACGTGTTCTCGTGGCCACAGCAAAAAGGCTGTTTTGAACAAAAGCTGGTGTGTGTTTGTGTTTACCCAGAAGTGCTCCGCGTCACTGAACAGCTTTCTCTAAACGTGTGGAGTCCAACGATGCTCGCTGTGTGTCCCCGTCCCCTCACTGTGTCTGGTACAAAACCCTGGCTGTATTAGGCAGTGCTGGCGGCATGAGGCCTCATAGACGTGTTCTGTGTTACCTGATTTTCATGTGAGCCCAGATGGGTTCACTCAGATATGCTCAGGGATTCAGGATTTAGTGATTCCGGTCAGAGCCTTCTGCATGGGTTGGCTGCAGTGGCAGCTGCCGGCATCACACAGTCGAAAGCAGTCTCCCGTCTACACTGTGACTCAAGCTCCTGCCTCAAGGCTCAGCTGAGGTGCAGGGCAGTTACACAACACCCGATGCAGCTTCAGCATGGGTGTGGCTGTCACAGGCAGCTCCTCTTATTTCCCACCCCCAGCAGATCCTTGGGAGCCTTTGAAGCCTTGGGGATTTTTCCCAAAGGTGCAGTGGTGCCGTCAAGAGCACTTTAACATGGACAGACATGGGTGCCTCTGACGCCAGGATTGATGTGATGTGTGGGCATGGAGCTTTTTAGGAGGGCTATGCAGCTGGAGCACAGGAAAGGAAAGTGGTCCGGCTCTCGTGGTAGAATATAAAGTGTCTGAGCTCCAGGAAAAACAGGCCTCCTGGACCTTTGAGTCAGGGGGCTGGGTCAGGAAGAAACAACATGCCAGGAACTTCTGTCCAGCTACAGAGGAAAGCCGGGTCTGGGAATCACCGTGGAGATGCTGCTGAGACCTGTGCTCAGCACACATCTGACCCCGTGTTGTGGGAGCGGCCCGAGGGTGAAGGGGATGGTTTCAGTGAGAGGTTTTCTCAGAGGAAGCCTGCATCTCACTCCACACACTAACCACGGGTGTGTCCTCCTTTCAGCTTGCAAGATGCTGGCATCGGCTTCATCCTGGTCATAGACCGAAGGCGGGACAAATGGACCTCCGTGAAGGCGTCAGTCCTGCGGATAGCAGTAAGTGCCTGGTCCTCTCCCAGGCTGGTGGCCGCACGGCCCTCGGCTTCATGAGGCCACAGGCTGTGTGCTCTGTGCCAGGAGGGCGGGAGCTGCAGCCGGGCAGACGGAGGGAGGCAGGTGCTGCCCACACTCCTGGGCTCCCGGAGTCACTGGCATGTGTGTGCGTGTTCTCAGGTCGGTTAACTCTTAGGGAGTCTGTTCAAATTAGGAGACAGTTTTCCCAGCCAGGACAGGTATCTGTTTCTGAACACTGAGTGAGATGAAGATGTTAATCAGCGCCTGTTAAATGGAACACAGGAATTCCTAAGAGCCAGGATCAGAGGGTATTACCGAGACTCTTCAGGCTAGAAGTTTGGAATTATATTGAGCAACTTTTCTTCTTTCCAAACAGGGTTGTTTATTCTTTGTCTTTAAGCCGAAATCAGATGCCCTGTATCAGTCACCTCCTATTTGAGGGAGCTGCCCTTGCAGCTAAGTCCCATGCAGGAGCACCACTTCATAGCAGAGGCTGGAGGGTCTGCGGCGCTTTCACCCACAGAGGTCACTTGAGGGGTCAAGCCAGCAGGAGCCCCTGAATGCAGTGTGCTTGCTGGTAGCCGCCCCCTACACACAGAAATTCCATGCCAGTGCTTCCCACCCACACCTGCTTCCTGCTATCAGGCTCATTGTCACTGTAGCCAAAGGACAAGTGTGCCCATCTACAGGCCTGTGACTGAGCCCTGAGCACTCGGGCTGCCAGCCCTCGGCTGCAGGGCTCTGCGCATTTCCTAACAACTGCCCCAATGAAGTAGGATTCTCCGGGCCTCATATTCTGTGTCCTAAGTAAAAGACTTATTCTCCGGTCCCCGGGCCTCTCAGAGTTCAGGGGCAGTGGGAGAGTTAGTTCCTATCCCTGCAGACCACATCACTGTCTGTGTTTAGTAAGGACCGAAGGCTCAGTGCTGGCTCCAACTCAGAGCCAGGCCTCGTCCTCGTGGTGCTAATCTGTTACCTGCTAGTTCAGTAACAGCTCACAGGGGTTGTCGGTACCTAGTTTCTCCCTGCGCATGGCCGTGCACACACAGACACACATGCACTCACACATGCCCACAGGGAACAACATGCTTATGCATGTGCACATGTATACATGCAACACACGTGCACACACAGACAGGCACACGCAGCACACACACATGTGCTCACATGCAGCACGTGTCCCTGCTCAGCTCCTCACCTCAACGGACAGCCGCTCCTGTCCGTTTCCCAACCTGCATCACGTGTCTGGAATAATTCATAACACTTCAGGGTGTGTCAAAAGAAGAAGGCAGGTCAAACAACCAGCCCTGCTTTGTTTTAACATCCCCAGGAATTTAGAAAGTTCTTTTGATAAGCTACCACTGGTTTAATAGCCAGGGTGTCTAGTTCATTAGTTTAAATTATAAAATGAATTTTCACCTGATGTCATAGCAGGCTGTCTCAAAATTCAGTTGTAAGACCATACTGGGTCAGACACAGACTAGACATACAGCCGCTATCTCACGAGCGGGTAAGTTGGTCCCGGGCTGGGTCCCACAGAGTTCTCTACACAAACGTCATGTGTAAAGGAAAGGCAGCACATCTGTGGTGCAGCGTGTGTCTCAGAGCAGCTCGGCCCTTCCACTGGAGCAACCCACTCCACCATGAAGGCGTTTCCTGCTGTGAGGAGGGTGATCGGAGCCACGTCCTGGCCGTGGCATTCAGGGTGTCAGGAACCTGGGTGCCCTCCATGGCCCACGGGCCTGGGAGCCTGTGGCCCTCGTCCCCGCCTGGTGGCCTCATTGCCTGTGCACACAGGCACCTGCAAGGACACCTCGGGGGCGATTCCTTGTCCTCAGGCTGCTCACCGTGGGCTCTGCCCTTCCAGGGCCAGCCCAGGCCCAGCCATGGCTACCCGTGTGCAAGTCCCCAGGAGAGCAGGTTGCCTCAACCACCCCTTACCTCTTATTAGTCAGACCCTGCTGGTTCAGTGACAACAGGTTCCCAAAACTTCAGGGCTGCTTGGCTGATTTTCAAGAAGTACAGAAATTATTTTCAAAAGTGAGGTGCTCCAGTGGGATCATCCCGCAGGAGAGCGGCCTGGCCATACCAGACCCACGTCCATGCTAGTATTCTTGCAGCTCACTCATCAAGTTTTCAAGCAGAGGATTCTCTGAAGCAAGCAGGCTATCTTAAAACTTTGTTGTGTGAAAATCACAACTAAAAAGTTACTGTTTGAGTTTTTTTTTTTGTAATAATTATTGTACCATAAGGATATGATTCTTTCTATGTTTCCTCCTGTAATTCTTAGAACTCACCAATACTGGTTTAGAAATAGCAGAAGTTGGGCAGCGCCTATGGCTCAGTGGATAGGGCGCCAGCCCCATATACCAAGGATGGTGGGTTCGAACCCAGCCCCCGCCAGCTAAAACAACAGTAACAAATGCAACAAAAGACAGCCGGACGTTGTGGCAGGCACCTCTAGGCCCAGCTACTTCAGAGGTTGAGGCAAGAGAATCACTTAAGCCCAAGAATTGGAGGTTGCTGTGAGCTGTGATGCCGCGGCAGTCTACCAAGGGTGTCAGAGTGAGACTCTGTCTCAAAAAAAAAAAAAAGCTGAAGTTTTTATCTTTTCAGAATTCTCAAGAACTTCTCTTAAACTTCAGTGCTTTCTTGTTATAAGAATTTGCTGATCATATTAATGCAAAGATTTAATTCATGAAACTGAGCTCATGTCCTGAGACCCTTCTGAGTCCTAGGAGCTGCTCAAGATGCTCCTCGAAGGGGAAATGGACATTGTGTACACAGCTGGGGACATTCGGGGGGCAGGGCACACAGCCCAGGGGGACACACAGGGGATGTCAGGGTCGCAGGGCACACAGCCCAGGGGTACACACAGTCAGGGGATGTCAGGGTCACAGGGCACACAGCCCAGGGGTAAGCCCATCTGGGGGATGTGGTGGTCACTGGAACACACAGCTGGGTCTGTACCAGCTGGTAGACATCACGGTTGGGGTCACAGGCAGTGACACAGCAGGCATCCGTAGGGTGCTGAGTGTAGAGTCCACACAGTTGTCTGGCCCATTGCTTCCTGGGCTGGGCCCCCAGGAGAAGGCATCTTTGTGTCCGGGGAGCTGCCTCCAGAAGGGTGAGTGCAACAGGAAGTGTGGACAACTGGGAGAAGGTGGTGCTGGGCATTGTATGGCCAGGAGGAGACCGCCAGCTGGGGGTCTCACCTGTGAGGGTGTCCTTAGATGTAGGCTGGAGGAGCCCAGGAGGCCCAGAGGGCAGGGACGTGGCCAGACCCAGGTGCAGGGCAGACCAGGAAGCAAGCAGTGGGAGGGGGCAGTGGCAGGGAGGGTGAAGGTCCCCAGCTCATTCCACGTGCCCCAGGGGAGGGCAGGCCAGGAATGACTTCAGAGAGTCTGTTGGTTGCCAGAGCTGGCTTAGTTGACCTGGGGATGCAAGGCAGGGCAGGTACACGGGTACCACCACCCTGGGCTGCAGGCCTGGGCCGGGGCTTCTGCTGCCCCCATGTCCAAGGCTAGCCAGGCCCAGGGGTGGATTTCTTAGTTGACACTGCACTACGGTGAGGCCCACTGTGCTGGAGTGCTGAGACTTCTGTCATCTCCAAATGTGTTTGGCCACCCTGGCGGGACTTGGTGCTCACATAATGTGCTATAATTAAGGCTCTGTTGTTAGCCACCGTGTGTGCCATCTCATGAGCTGAGCTCTCCCTAATTTAGAGTGGTTTTCTCTGTTAGATACTTTTAGTTAGACTCAGAATAGAAAAATAAGACATGGAAAAGTCTGCATCCCACTTTTGCTAAACCAGACACAGTACTCCATCAAAGGCACAGCGCATGTGGACTCTGACCGAGGGGGAGGGGTGCTCACTGGCTGCAGGTGCAGGATCTCAGAGGAAAGGTAAGATGCAGGACTCCCCTTGGAGAGTGTACACGTCACCTCTCGAGGGCTCGGCTTGTCCTTGGTGTGCCCCTGGAACACAGCCGGCTGGCCCCTTGGGTGCCGCATCAGCTTCCTACACTGTCCAGAGCATGTGGACAGTGTACCAGCCTTCTGGTGCCTTTCAGCATTCTTAAACTTTGTGACAGAGCTAGCTTATTTCAAATGAAATCTCTGTCCTACAGTATGTGCCTGAAAAAATTGAATTGAAAGCCATTTTGAGTCTGTGTGGGAGCAGAACTCTGGTTTCCGCCCATAAAGCCCTGAAGCAGCCTGTCTGTACACAAGGCACAAACATGAGACCCTGAGGGGCCCAGGGCCTTGAGTTCATCCAGCAAACATTTCACGTTTGGCAAAATGCTAATGTGTGAAACGCCATGGCTGGGCTCCTACCCTGTGAGCTTCCTGGGGCCTTGCAGGTGGGTGGATGGCAGGTGAGAGGCTGTGTGGACCAGGCATGGTCCCAAAGGTGCCGATGGAAGGTGGGCATTGCTGCGGCGGGTGGCCACAGCTTCCCTGGGGACAAAGCTGCAGGGCAAAGTTACACGTGGGGGGCAGCAGGGGGGCACAGGTTTTGGGGAGTGGTCCAGGTGTCAGACCGGTCCCGAAGGACAGGGGTCTTGGCGGGGATGCCTGGCCACACTTGGGAGCCCCAGCCTCATGTGAGGCTGATGTGCACAGTGAGTGCCCACACAGGTGGATGTGGCCCAGGCTGAACCCTGTGTGGGGGGACAGGTGTCTGTTGAGCACCTCCTGACCACTAGCTGCTCTCACAAAACGTGCTTAGCTCACCCCGTGTGTTTGTCACGGGGACAGGGGACCTGCAGGTGGGCAGGATGGCACACAGGACAGCCTGCCCTTCCTGTCTCCACAGCTGAGCTTCTGTCCATCACAGGAGTCCCACCTGTTGGGGCAGTGCTGGTCCTGGCAGAGGAGTCCTGAGGGGAGAAAGCCCTAGACTTGCTGCAAGGAGCGTCCCTGGATTTGAGCAGCCCCTTCCCCCCTTGCTGTTCTGTTATCTATTCTACCGCTATTCTGATGGTCTTAGCCATGCTGGTGGGGTGGGAGGGCTCGAGTGGCCTGGCCCTTCTCTACTGTCTCTCTCACTGGACCTTGAAACCCATGAGCCTGGCGGCTGCCCTACCTGCCCACCCCTCCCCGCCCCTCCTGGGCAGCTGGGGAGGAACTGTCATTAGTGACTAGACTGTCTTAGTCTGTTTTCTGTTGCTATAACAGAATCCCTGAACCTGAGCAATTCACAAGGAAAAAGGATTTATTTCTTACAATTGTGGAGGCTGAAAAGTCCAAGGCTGAGGGGCCACCTTCTTGCTGATGGGGTAGATACCTAGACTATACAGGGCATCTATCTGACTGTACAGAGCCACCAGTGTCCCTGCTGGGGTAACCCTGATCCCTGATCCAATAGCCCCTGAATGGGGTGGGGCCCTCTTTGCCCAGCTCTTAGCACTGCCACATCGGAGGTTCAGATTCAAAAGGAGTTTTGGAGGGGACAGGCATTCGAACCATAGCAAATGTGTATTTCAAAATTGCTTCAAGAGTGGGTGGGGTTTTTTGTTTGTTTGTTTGTTTGTTTGAGGCAGAGCCTCAAGCTGTCACCCTGGATAGAGTGCTGTGGCATCATAGCTCACAGCAACCTCTAATTCCTGGGCTCAAGCGAGTCTGTTGCCTCCGCCTCCCATGTATCTGGGACTACAGGTGCCCGCCACAACGCCCGGCCATTTTTTTTTTTTTGGTTGCAGCCGTCATTGTTGTTTGGCGGGCCCAGGCTGGATTCGAACCCACCAGCTCAGGTGCACGTGGCTGGCGCCTTAGCCCGTTGAGCCACAGGTGCCGAGCCGTAAGAGTAGGTTTTTATGTTCTCACCACAGAAAATAGTAACTAGCAAATGATGATGAACTGGATCTGACAGCACTGAGCTTGTTCAGCCAACCCTAAACTTTGTTTGAAAAAGTGAGCATGGGGGCGGCTCCTGTGGCTCAGCGAGTAGGGCGCCGGCCCCATATACCGAAGGTGGCGGTTTCAAGCCCGGCCTCGGCCGAACTGAAAAACAAAAAAATAGCTGGGTGCTGTGGCGGGCGCCTGTATTCCCAGCTACTCGGGAGGCTGAGGCAAGAGAATCGCTTGAGCCTAAGAGCTGGAGGTTGCTGTGAGCAGTGTGACGCCACAGCACTCTACCCAGGGCGATAAAGTGAGACTCTGTCTCTACAAAAAAAAAAAAAAAAGAAAAAGTGAGCATGTGAAGTGTTGGATATGTTAATTGGCATGATATAATCATCCCCCGGTGTGTACAAATATTATTTGTAAGTCAAAAATTTTTTTAAACTTTTCTTTTTTTGAGACAGGGTCTTACTTTGTCGCCCTTGGTTGAGTGCCCTGGCATCACAGCTCACAGCACTCTTAAATTATTGAGCTGGAGTGATTCTCTTGCCTCAGCCTCCCAAGTAGCTGGGATTACAGGCATCCACCACAATGCCGGGCTATTTTTTTAGAGACAAGGTCTCACTCTGGCTCAGGCTGGTCTTGAACTTGTAAACTCAGGCAATCCACCTGCCTTAGCCTCCCAGAGTTCTGGGAGTACAGGCGTGAGCCACTGAGCCTGGCCTTTAAAAAAACCCTTTCAAAAGATGAACAGAGAAAAAAAAAAAAATACCCAACTGCAAGTCATCCCAAGCAGCCTGTAGGGTTTTCACCACAGCAAGAAGGTGTTTTATACAGGGTTCTTCAAAGCACCAGATCCTCAGAGCTCCTAGCGTGCCCCAATGGCTGGAGTTACGTCAGTAAATGCACACAGTGCAATTCACGCTGTAAGTCACTAAGAATATTGATTCAGAAGTTGGGAACTCTTCTTTCTCTATCTTTAAATTCCACTGTGATGGTGACCGCACCATGTCTATTGGTCCCTAAGTCCAGGTCAGCACCAGGAAATAAGCAGCATTGTTTCTATGTTAGATGAAACCTATTACCCAGGATGGTCACCATTACACTGAGTGAGTTACAGAAAGGCATTGTCTTGTAGCCTTACCCCAAGACAGCCTGTTTACGTTTACCTCTGTCTTTTAAAATCAAATTTTCATTTTGGACCATTCCCCAGCTTTTAATACAAATGATTGACCCCTACTCAGAGAAAATTTAACTTGCTATTATTTATATTAAAAATATGTACAGAGGGTACCAAAAATGTATACACATATTAAGAAAGGAAAAGACTTAAAGTTATTATACTCAACATACACTGATAACGAAAGATGAGTACAAACCGCCTTGAGCACCTTTTGAAAGTGTGGAAGTCACAAGTGGGGACTTCTTGTCGGCATCGTTTTTTTCCTTTCTTCAAATGTGTGTACACATTTTTGGCACCCTCTGTATTTGCATACACCATTAGAACTCTCTCACCTGGCTAGGATTGCCTAATCAATTCTGTTTAATATAAAGGTTCAATAACTTAAAAAAATAGAAAAACTAAAGCTGAGAAAAGAAAAATGGAATCTTGATTAACCCTGACTATGCCTCCTGGGACAGCCCGAGCAGCCTTTGTCCCCTTCAGGCAGGGGCTGAGCCTCCTCCCCTGGGGCTTTGGGGGAATCTAGGGGGACTTGCTGGAGAGGATGGCAAGGTCAGATAGTCAGTCTTCCGTGGGGTGGGAATCCAAAGTGATAAACTACCTAAAATTTAGAAAGATGTAATTCCTTTCCATCTGGAGAAAAAAGACTCTGTCAGGGCGTCTATCCTAAAATAGAGGTGGCCGATTTCACAATAGCAGTGACAGTTTTCAAGATCCTCTTGATGAGTGACCCAGAATCAAGCTTCCGACTCTCCAGGGTTGTTTTCCTTCTTCTCAGAGGAGTAGGACTCTAGAACATTCGCAGGCTGTCAGAAATGGGCCAAAAGGAGGAAGGTACTGTCCACTGGGGTCATGTTCGTGGTTCCTTACTTGTTATTCAGCCTGAAGGTGATGGCATCGTCCTGTGCACTCTGTGTGTGCCGCCTAAGGAATGTACAAGAGCCGTGGCACAGTCTGTGTCCCCACGTCACGTGGGTGGTGGGGCAGAGGGAGTGGCTTTGGAGAGACCAGGTGCCTCTGCGGCACTTCCTGGAGGGGACAAGCTTGGAGGCCAGTGTCTGGCAGAAGGGACCCCTCAGAGCCGGCAGCTGCTTCTTCCTCCCCCCAGCAGTAAAGCACCGGCCATGGCCAATGACTCGGGATGCATGGTCCCTGTCCTCCCATATGAGACTGCAAATGTGCAGAGACCACCATGGCAGGGGCCCTGGAGGGCATACGACTATACTGGTTTCCTCTCCCGGAGCAAGGCCAGTGGCCACCCAGCCTGAACCAGAAGATCAGCTGCCCAGTGACAGAGGACAGTGTTCTCTAGGCCCAGGTGGGAAGGTCAGCTGGCCAATGACGAGGACAGTGTCCTCTAGACCCTGGGGGGAAGGTCAGCTGCCCAGGGATAGAGAACGGTGTCCTATAGGCCCAGGTGGGAAGGTCAGCTGCTTAGTGACAGAGGACAGTGTTCTGTAGGCCCGGATGGGAAGGTCAGCTGCCCAGTGACAGAGGACAGTGTCCAGGTCAGCTGCCTAGGGACAGAAGGTGTTCTTAGCTTCTGGTTTATGTACATGGGGGAGGGGCACATCTCGTTTCAGTTCTCACTCAGACATCAGATGACTGGAGATGCAGCCCCTGCTTCATGTCTGGCTCTGGGGACCGACTGTCAAGGTGTTGCCACCAGGCTCTCTCAAGACAGTGCAAAAGGAATTGCATGCTCCTGAGCAAGGTCTCGGTTGATAATGTCGTAATCCTAGGTGGAACGTGGGATGTGTTTGTCCAGAATTCCTGAGGATACCTAACAAAACATTGTTAGCAAGTGAGTGGAGCCTGGACTGCCCCTCCTGCCATCGTGGCCCCATGTTCCCCTGACTCCTCAGCCTTGTGACAGCTGAGGCCCTCCTGACGACCTCCCTGTCCCGGCTTGCTTGCTACAGCAGGTGCCAGACAGCCTTCAGTGCGTTGGCCTCTCCTTTGCTGTCCCTTGCTGCCGTGTTTGTTTCAGGTTTGAGGGCCTCACCATCCTTCTGCACGTATCTGATTTATGTGCATCTAACCTGGTTACACAGAGGTCAGACTCGGTCACTTCAAACTCCCTTGCTTAGTGATGGGATCTCCTTAGTTTCGCATCTGGACAGAGTAGCCTTTACTGTGTGGCCAGCACAGCTCTGGTTCAGCACTTGCTTTGTGGCAGGCCTGTGCCTCAGGTCACCTCACCATCCAGAGTGTCATGAGGCCAGGTGTGGTGGCTCACAGCTGCAGACCCTGGGGGCCAGGCCAGGAGGATCAGTTGAGCCCAGGAATCAGAGGGTACAGGGAGCTGTGATCACATCACTGCACTCCAGCCCGAGTGGCAGAGCAAGACCCTGTCTCTTAGAGAGAGAGAGATGAGGTAGGCACTGTTGTTAACCCCATTTTGCAGATGGAGAAACTGAGGCACAGAAAAGTGAAGTCACTTGCTCAGGGTCACATATCTTGCAAGTGGCAGAGCCAGTAACTGAGCACATGTGTGGAGCTGTCAAGGATGTGTGCACACTGGGGTGTAAGCTTATTTTTGTTCTTGTGTTAGGTGACGTGTGTGTGTCTATGCAGCTCTTTTTAACCTAACAGGTGTTGTGGTTTCCAGGGCCACAGTGACAAAGTGGGCAGACTGGGCAGCTAAGCTTCAGACACTGATTTTCTCACAGTCCTGGAGGCTGGATTCGGGGTCAGATATAGTGGCTGGTTCCTCCTGGGCTGCGCTAGGGGTCAGTCCCCGCCCCACGTCCAGAGATCCTGGACACTCCTATGGCTGTAGAGGCATTCCCCACCTCTGTCCACCATCACTCCCTGGGTGCTTCCAAGGACACCAGCCAGGGTGGAGTAGGGTCATCCCCAGTGACTGTATTTCACTTCTTACCTCTATAAAGACCCCCTGTCCAAACAAACTCACATTTTGGGGTACTGGCACTTAGAATTTCTACATATGAATTTTGGAAAGACATGTGTTCAACGCCTAATAACTATAACAAGCTTTGGACTTTTAAGTTTATAAGCGGCTTGGCTCAGTGCTCATGGGTCAGTGGTTAGGGTGCCAGCCACAAAAAACAGGGCTGGCAGGTTCAAACCCAGCCCGGGCCTGCTAAACAACAATGACAAACTGCAACAAAAATAATAGTCAAGCTGAGGCGAGCGCCTGTAGTCCCAGCTACGTGGGAGGCTGAGGCAAGAGAATCACTTAATAAGCCCAAGAGTTTGAGGTTGCTATGAGCAGTGATACTACAGCCCTCTACCAAGGGTGACATAGTGAGACTCTGTGTCAAAAAAAAGTGTATAAGCAGCTTAACATAATTGCACCAAGCAAGCAAGGAATGTGGCTTTTTTCTTTTTCTTTAAAAAAAAAAACAGCAAAGGCTTGGCGCCTGTGGCTCAGCGGGCTAAGGCGCTAGCCACGTACACCTGAGCTGGCGGGTTCAAATCCAGCCCCGGCCCGCCAAACAACAATGACGGCTGCAACCAAAAAAAAAAAAAAAAAATGGCCAGGCATTGTGGCAGGCGCCTGTAGTCCCAGCTACTTGGGAGGCAGAGGCAGGAGACTCACTTGAGCCCAGGAATTGGAGGTTGCTGTGAGCTGTGATGCCACAGCACTCTGTCCAGGGTGACAGCTTGAGGCTCTGTCTCAAAAAAAAAAAAACAGCAAGTCCTCTAGAGGATACCAGTGACAATAACCATTTCCATTTGAGCATAAATGTGACCTATTGGGAACCCCGCAGCCTAGAGCCCGGTCTTCCGCCTGGCCCGTGTGGTCCACTGTGCTGTGTGGCTGTGCCCCACATTGGGGCCACGCCGCCCATGGGGGACGCCACAGGCCCGTCTCCATCCCTCTCTCTCACAGGCATCCTTCCCAGCAAACCTACAGCTTGTCCTTGTTCTTCGCCCAACGGGATTTTTCCAAAGGACTCTCTCTGACATCGCTTTCAAATTCAATAGAGATGACTTTAAGATGAAGGTTCCGGTAAGTACACCCTTTGCTAGCTCTGCTTTAGGGCACCTAATAGGTGCCTTCTGGCCCATCTGCTTTGATCGAAATTCTCAAGGAGCCAACTTCAGTGCTGTGGCCACAAACAGAGCTGCTTGTGGGGGGCTGTGCTTGTTCACACTGCTCAGGACCCTTCACCCCCCCATACACACACACACACCTCCCAGGACTGGCTGTCTGTGCTGTGCAAAGCCTGGACATTGCTAGGCTGCCAAATTACACATCCTTGTATCGCCAAAGCTGCAGACAAGAGACCCCGAGGGCTGGGAGTCACCACCAGCCCAAACTCTGCCAGCCCCTGGGACGGGAAAGGCTGGGGAGGTGGTGTAGGCATCCCCGGGGCCCACAGGGGATGTGCTGGCCAGGGCAGCCAACAGGGCAACCCTGCCTCATCCCACAACTCCAGCCCAGCATCAGCAGCCTCTCCTGAGCACTGCCCCTTGAGAAAGGACACGTCTTAGTGTTGATCTGCTGTCCTTTAAAAAGCAATGATCAGCCAGGCTTGGTGGCTCATGCCTATAGTCCCAGTTACTCAGGAGGCTGAGGCAAGAGGATCATTCAAGCCCAGGAGTCTGAGGTTTCTATGAGCTGTGATGATGCCGCAGCACTCTAACCAGGGCAAGGGAATGAGACTCTGTCTTAAAAAATAGTAATAAAAATTAAAACTAAAAAAAACCCAAAGATCACAAAGCTCCTTAAAAGCTGTGGATTCCAAGAGCCCATGTGTCCCCAGGGCCGTGACTAGGGTTGAGCCAGCCCCTGTGAAGGGCGCTGGGCAGGGACTGTGGTCAGCAGCCTCCACGGGCTCATTTCTTCTTCCCCCAAAGAGAACGGGGGTACTGGGCTCCTGTGCTGTCCAGCAGTGCTGACCACGTTGCTCTGGGAAACTCAACACTAGTGCGAGTCCCTCTCTGAGAGGCTACACAACTGCTCCTGCTGCCTGTACAGCTCCCGGCCCAGCCCAGACACCCTGGGCTTCTCTGACCGAGGGCAGGGGAGACTGGGTCTGGGTCCTTGGTCTTTCTCCTCTACCCCATCTGGGGGGCCACGGGCATACCCACTCCACCACCCAACCACATCCGCCCTGGTGCTTCTGCCACCTGGCATGGGACCACTACAGGGACAAGAGGACACTCTGCATAAACGGGCCACCTGCGAGGCCTGCTGGGTCTCTGTGCACATCCTGCCTCTGTGGCCTGAGAGCTGCAGGCACCCAGGCCTTTGGGAGGGTTCCTTGCACCCAGCATGATCTCTGGTCTCAGAAGCCTTGTCCAAATGATCCATTTCCAGAGGTGATTAGCATAAACCAGGGGTCGCCTCTTGCCTCGCTGGAGGCCCGTGTCCTGACACTAAGACCAGCTGATGCTGTGCACAAGGATCTTCACACCACGGTCAGCACCTCTCGGGCAGTCGTGCTATGTTTTATGACCCCGGAATGGGGGTGACATCAGTCCCTGGTATTTAGTAGGGTGACCTTGTTAACCACAGACCTGTCCACATAGGCAGTCACAGGACATGGATGTCACCTCTCATCAGTGCTGTGGTCCCCTCTGCAAAGTTGCCAAAGTCAGTTTCACAGAAATTGTCTCAGGGTCTTCAGACTCACAGGCCCATTCTAGATAGTTCTTCGAAATTTCAGAAGGGATGACGGAGGAGCATGGCTGTGAAAACTATATCCACAGTGCCAGGAAGGAAACACAGAGCTAAGTGGCGGGTCCTGCCTCTCCTCCCGACGGCCAGGACATTAGCTGAGCTGCAGACGTCGCAGGGGAGGTGACCTAAATCCTTAGATTGCCCTGTCAGGTGGTTTTTGGTTACACTGCTCACAAGTTAAGGTTACTTGCCAGCGTGTGAATAATTTTATCAAAGAGCAAAGAGAGAATGGAGCCATCTCTACTGAGAACTCTGTTTTCTAGTTGAAACTGAAAAGTTAACAGATTTTTTTTTCTTTTTTTTTTTGCAGTTTTTGGCCAGGGCTGGGTTTGAACCCACCACTTCCAGCATATGGGGCCGGTGCCCTACTCCTTTAAGCACAGGCGCTGCCCAGTTAACAGATTTGTTCAGTAGAGATAATGCTTCAGGCAGTGGTTCTTAGTGGGTGCTGGCAACACTCATGCTGACGCCGCTCCATTGTGGGGCTGTCCTGTGACCCATGGGGTTCAGCAACAATCCTGGGTCCACCTGCCAGTGTGACAGCACAAGATGTCTCCAGGCATTGTCCAGCATGCCCTGGGACAGAGTCACCCCCAGTTAAGAACCTGCATTACATCAGTCTTTATTAAGTAGCACACGCAGTGGCATCCAGTGACATTAGAGCTGAGCTTCTGGAGACCTTATAAAGCAAAGGTTCCGTTTTTCTCTAAAATCCATGGATGGGATGACCTCAGAAGGTCATCAGGCAAGTCATGTGGGAGAACTGGCGTGGGCACAGCATCCACGGGCTGCCCAGGTAAGGAGTCACCTGGCACCACAGCCTCCCTCCTCGCCTCGCAGTGTCAACTCCAACTAGCACCTGTAATAGCCTCTCTGTGTTTGGGACAGGGCGAGGGACCAAAACTGCCTTCCTTCAGCTCAGAGCACTGTTGATGATTTGTCCACTTCCCCCTGGCCCAGAGGGAGTGAGCCCCTGTCTCAGCTCAGCGTCAGGTCTGCATGCATTGGGCGGCCGCCGGCGCTCCTGACTGCGCCCAGGGTGGTCAGCCGTGAGGTGCTCGTCTGTGAGCAAGCATCTGAGGGACAGGAACAGCAGCCTGGGGGGAGGAGGGATGGCTAGGACAAGGGAGAGCCAGGACCAAAGCCAAATGCCTGCATCCATGCAGCCGGCCTAGAGTCCCTGGCGGGAACCCGCCCTCCTTAAGCTGCTGGATGTCCCACCCATGGGGGTGGTTTTTGCCGAAAGCCAATTGTAACCCCAAAAGACACAACCCCAGCCTCCACAGCCCGTCCCTCCCACTGTAGGTCATAATGCTGAGCTCAGTGCCAGATCTGCACGGCTACATCGACAAGTCACAGCTGACCGAGGACCTTGGGGGGACCCTGGATTACTGCCACACCCGGTGGCTGTGCCACCGCACGGTGAGTCGGCTGGTGCTGGTGGGTTGTGGTTCTCATTATTTCAGTTACCCTGGCATCACTGTGCCGCCTGCTCCGAACACGTTAGCAAAGTTTTCTTCCCCAAGAATGAGGAGATCGTCTCAGTGGACCTTAGTCATTGTAGAGAAATAACATGAGTAATAAGTTTGGGAGTGGCTTCCTCTGGGCTTGGAGACCAAAGAAAGGGAGAGAAACAGCAAAACCCTGTGTTGTGGGTTTTGACACTCGCACCTCAACATGGGGAGAGACCTCGGCGCAGAATGACACCAGGTGATGGGACGTTGGTAGAGTCCACCTGGTACGTTTCTGAAGAAACATGTGGGCTGAGAAGCTGGGAGGTTTTTCCTGTGTGCATGTATCAGCCTGCTGCGCTGGGGCCACTGTCCTCTTGGGATGCCCCCCTGGGCGGTGTCTGCCTGCGAGCAGCAGGTGGGTGAGGCAGGTGTGCAGCATGACTGGGCTTCCTTCTCCTCCAGGCGATCGAGAGCTTCGCTCTCATGGTTAAGCAGACCGCCCAGATGCTGCAGTCCTTTGGAACCGAGCTGGCCGAGACGGAGCTGCCCAATGACGTCCAGTCAACGAGCTCAGTTCTCTGCACACACACAGAGAAGAAGGACAAAGCAAAGGTGCATGCGGCCCCCATGGGGCACTGGGAGTCTTCCAAACTGTGGAAATGGGGGCTGAGGAAGAGTCCATGTCAGCATCAGGCAAAACTAGGAATTTAAGCAGGTTTCAGCAATGCCATTTGGTCATAGTCGGCTGGGCGACCTCTCTGGCGAGAACCAGAATTCCTTTTTAAAACCAGCACAGGTGTGCCCTCCTGTGTTGGCGTCAGCCTCTTGGTTGCCCAGCACAGTATGAGCCATTGTGGAGTCTCAGTGAAGTGAGAGCTGGGCTGCTCCTCTGTCCGGGTAGGCAGAGACACTGAGGGTGGGATTCCCACATGTGAGTCCTCATACTCACATGTCCACATGGCTTGTAGGACACCAGCGTGCTATGCCAGGCCATCTGTGTGCTCTGCTTTGAAGCAGGGGGGCATGTCCCGAAGGACTGCGCCTTTTCTGCCACAAGAGAGCCACTCTTCCCCTCAGATGGCCTTTCTTGCCAAGCAGGGAGGCAGGCCACAGGAGCAGGGACACTTAGGAGGTCTGGTTTCTGATCTCTCTTCTGCCTTGGCCAGCTGCCCATGCCCGTTGGGAAGAGAGAGCAGCCCCCACCTCCTGCCCTCCCTGTGCAGTGCAGATGAGACCCGAAAAAGCGCCACAGGTGGCCACATACCCCGTGCGTGTCACAGCCTCACATCTTCATCCTTCCCCTTTGGGGACACCTCGTAGTATCACACTGATGCTGTGCTGTCTCCGCAGGAGGACCTGAGGCTGGCACTGGACGAGGGCCGCAGCGTCCTAGAGAGCCTCAGGACTCCTCTGGCCGAGGGCCTGGAGCACAGTGTGAACCAGGACCAGCTGGACAACCAGACCACCGTGCAGAGGTGAGGCCTGGCTGCCTGCACGCCCTTGCCTGCCTCTGGACAAGGTGTGGGTCTGTTTTGGGCTCACAGCTCCTGCGAGAGAAAGAGACCTTGGGCCAGGACACAGTGTTCTTGGACAAGTGTCCCCTTTCTTCACTGAGGCTCTGTACAAACACCAGCTCCTTCCTGCTGAAATCCTTCTCTCCTAGATCCCAAAGAAAGTGGCTTTTCTAGGGAGGATGTTTTTCTAGGTGTAATGGGGATGTTTGGATAGGACAGTGCTGACACTGAACCTTGGGTCATGTGGCTTCTGTGTTCCCCACAGGTCCTTCTGGGTTGGGGAGGCAGTCTGGGGTTCCTTCCACCCCACTAATGTTTGGAAGCTAGTGCCTTTTACTCTCATAAGACATGTGATTTGTGTGCTTTCCCTGAGTTCCCAGCCCATAGCAGGGGCAGGGTGATGTGCCTGTGTGGCCGGCTGCTGTGAGTTGCCACCTCACAGAGCTTGGGGACCCCAGTCTGCCTGTGCCACCTCTCTCTGCACAGGCGGACACATCATCCCCACCTGGTGGGTGAGGCAGGCTCAGGACAGTGGGGGTGGGGCTCACCCAGCACAGCCCAAGTGCCCAGCTCAGGCCAAAGCCAATTCTGCGTTTTGCCCATGGCTGGGCCCACACGTGCCGGATACCTGTGCCAGGGACACAGGGAGCCGTGGCTGCAGGGGAGACATGCCCAAGGAGCTCCCTAAAGAGGCGACTGCTCAGCCCAAGGGGGATGATGGTGCCAGCTACACTAGGGCAGCACCTGCTGGCAAGAGCCCTTGGGCCAGAGGCGGAGCCACCCACTTTGGCCTCCAGTCTCTGTGGCTCACGGCTCCTTCACCCCAGGCTAAAGCATTTTTGAGGAGCCAAATCCTTACCTCCTTGGCCTCTTACAAATTAACCACTTGGCTCACTCCCCTGGGAGAGTGGTAGGGGTTGGGAGCCTCTGCCTGTGAATTCTGCCACTGTACATGGGGTGACAGGGACCAGTGTGCAGGAGGAAGGGCAACACCCAGGGAAGAGTCTCCAGGAAGCCTGTCTCCTCCTCCCCCAGGCTCCTGGCCCAGCTGAATGAGACTGAGGCTGCCTTTGACGAGTTTTGGGCAAAACACCAGCAGAAGCTCAAGCAATGTCTGCAGCTGCGGCATTTTGAGCAAGGCTTCCGTGAGGTGAGTGACGGAGGCAGCGGGAACCGAGTTACACGGGTGGCTTTGGCTTAATGTGAAGTTAACACAGGCTGATCCTCAAGATGCAATTGATGAGCTCATCGGTTAAAATCAGCTTGTGGATTTACTTCTGCATCGAGAACTGGTTGGGAGCCTTTGTTCTCTCTTTCTAGTCTTCCACAAGCCCTCGTGTCCAGCATGCACTTATCCTGCATTTTCCTGTGCCTGGCATGAAGCCCTGGGGATGACAAACACGTTGTCCTGCCTTGGGTTGACGTGACAGGCCATGTCCACTGTGATGCCCAGCTTCTGCGGAACCCTTGGAGATGCTGCATCCAGCTCGCTGGAGGCCTGTTTCTGATTTGACATGTAGAACACGCATATCGAGACCCCCTTAAGGTCTTGCCTTGGTGGGAGACAATGTGTACCCCGTAAGCACCGCTTCTTCTGTCCTTGGGAGAGCTGTAGTCAGTGCTGGAGAAATAAAAAAATGTCATCCAGATCTAAGACAGTGAAGTTGGTCTGAGACAGTCTGCCAGCCAGTGCCAGGAAAGCAGGACCCAGGGGCAGTTCTCAGACGACCTCAAGGACCTCTGTACATGTGTCTCCTCAGAGAACTCCAGCACGGCACTAGTGGGAAGCACGGCATTAAGTCAGCAGCATCCACTGAGCACCACATGGCTGGCCCTTCAGCAGTGCAGCTGGGTCACCAGCCCCACACAGTCAAAAGGCTGCATGTAGCTTCCCACTAAAAAAGCTTGACTGACAGCTGCTATTGACCAGAAGCCTTACTGACAGCATAAACAATAGATGGACACATATTTTGCATGTTTTATTCTTTTGTATTGTGTTCTTAAAATAAGCTGGGGTAAAGAAGACATCATTAAGACAATCAGTGGAAAAGAAAATACATTTACTACCTGTGAAGTGGAAGCAGTCATCCTCACGTTGAGGGGGTGAAGGGGAGCAGGAAGAGAGGAGTCTCTCCCAGGGGTGGCAAAGCAGAAGGAAGTCCACCTGTAATGGACAGCACAGCTCAGTCCCATGTTGTCTAGGTGAGGACTGTGCCTTCCAGGAGGAGGATCAGTGCTGAGCTCAGGGTGTCACCATGTCCCTGACACGCCTGTGTGACAGTGGGGACAGTGTGCCGTAGAAGCACATGGAGGCAACGATGGTTTGCAGCCTGTTTCTTTGGAGACTGAGGAGGGTTGTCCAGAGAAGAAGACGTTTCTCGGTCAAAATTTGTATTTAAAAATATTACAGATTCACATGTGATTATGAGAAATAATCCAGGAAGCCCATGTTTCCTCACCCAGTTTCCCCCGATCATAACAACTTGCTGACTATAGGATGGGGTCAAGGCATGGTGTGGCCCTTAGCTCTGTCCCTTGATCCAGCCCACAGCATGCGTCCCTTGGGGCCCCTCCCAGGCCACTCTGCTGATACACTCACCTCCTCCCAGCCTACTCGCCCCAACCCTGCCAGCCACCACTCCTCTGCTATGCTGTGTGTCAACAGGGGGCTCTTACAGAGCGTGAGCTTTGGGATGGGCGGTCTTCACTTAGTAATTCACAGGAAAATTTTCACTCCTAGAGGTCCAGCTCCAGCTCTCTTTGTTGAAAAGGCCATATTTTCTCCACTGGATTTCCCTTCCACTTTTGTCACTACTCTTTGGTATTACTTGTGTGGGTCTGTTTGGGGGGGGGGGTTCTCTGTTCTATGAGTTGACTGCTCCAAGGACTAACAAGCTGGTCAACATACAGAGGTGGTCGGCATGAGGGACTGGGCCTGTTCTCCTGATACATCCATGTGGTACATGCCCAGTCAGTGGAAATCAGGTCGCCTTGAGGAGGTGGTCAGTGCAGGGAGGGCTCAGCTATGAGGTTCTACTGGACATATCTGTCCTCTGTCAATGCCACAAGTGTGTTTTTCAAAGAACTAGTCCACTCCAAGTTGTGAAATTTCTGTGTGTAGAGTTGTTCATAGTTTTCCTCTTGGTCTTTTTGGTGTCTACAGGGTCTGTAGTAACATTGCATCTCATTTCTGACATTGGTAATTTGCCTCTTCTTTCTTTTTATTCTTTGCCAGAGAAGGTTTATCATTCTTCTCCTTTTCAGAGAACCAGACCTTTCTCTTCTGTTTTCTGTTTCTTCAATGTAGTTTATTTCTGGCTCTATTATTTATTTGGATTGATTTTTTGGGTTCATATTTCTCTTCTATTTCTAGATTCTTAAGGTGAAAGGTTGCATTATTTATTTGAGATTGTTCTTTTCTAATGTACATATTTAATGGGAATGCTGTAAATTTCCTACAAATTTTGATAAATTGTATTTTCATTTAGTTCAGTTTTGTTTGATTTCCTTTGAAACTTCCTCTCTGACCCATAAGTTATTTGTAAGTATGTTGTTTGACCTAAGTATCTAGAGTTTTTCTGTTATCCTTCTATGCTTGGTTTCTAGTTGATTCATTGTGTGGGAGAATCTGCTCTGTGTGATTTCAATTCTTATGCATTTGTTGAGGTTTGTTTCATGGCCCAGGATATAGTCTATTTTGGTACACAGTCTCCAGGCAATTGAAAGGATGTGTACTATGCTGTTGTTAGGGGAGTTCTATAAATGTCAGGTGGATCCTATTTCTTGGTTGATGGTTTGGAATGATTTTGTATCAGCTTATTTTCTATCTCATTGATTTACAGTTACTGAGGCGGGTGTTGAAGCTTCCAATTGTAAATGTGGATTTGTCTATCTCTCTTTTCAGTCCGGTTTTTGCTTCATATATTTTGCAGCTCTGTTGTCCCATTTAGGACTGTGGTTTTCTTTTATCATAGTATGTTCTTCTTTATCTCTATTTTCTTTGCATCAAAGTTTCCCTTACCTGGTATTAACATAGTCACTCATGCGTTCCTCTGCTTAATGCTTTTACCTTCATCCTTCCTATACTATTATACTTAAAGTGAGTTTCTTGTCAACATAATATGGATGGATCATGTCATGCTTTATCTTTTCATTACTGTTAGACCATTTACATTTAATGTAATTATTGGTAAGTTAAGCTTGAGTCTGCCATTTTATTTTGTGTTTTCTATTTATTCTTTCCCTTTTTTCCTTTCTATGTTTTATCTTTCCTTCCTTTCTGTGGTAACTTGAACATATTTTAGAATTCCATTTTCATTCATCTATGGTGTTTTGTGAGTTTATCTCATCGTATAGCTTTTTAAGTGGCTGCTCCGGGTATTACATTCCATTATTATAATATAATATGTAATATTTATATATATCTATATGTGAGGGATATAGAGGGAGGTCTTGTGTAACTGGAGAGGCCACAGATAACATGTGCGTATCATTTATGCCACCTGTGGCAGGTTCAGGGACAGGTAAGAGCCCTTCCCTCCCACCTCCATCCCTTCTCTCTGTCAGGGTGGGAGACGCCCCCTGAGGCAGGCCCTCCTCTATTCAGGTCAAAGCTGCCTTGGATGTGGTGTCCCAGAAGATCGCAACCTTCACCGACGTCGGCAACAGCCTGGCGCACGTGGAGCATCTGCTGAAGGACCTCAGCAACTTTGAGGAAAAATCCAGTGTGAGGACAACGTCATGGGTCGGCTGGGCAGGGGGGTACAGGGTGCTCACCAGGTGCTGCTCAGGACAGTACAGGGATTGGGTTCTCCTGCTGGGGAGGAGAAGTCTGGGTGCCATCTGCAGGCCAGGGTCAAGAGGCCCTCCAGCTGCCCCCTCCTCCACCACCAGCCCATCCTCCAGTATTGGCCCTGCCCTGTGACCTCTAGCTCAATTGCCACAGATGGACAGTGCCTTTGCTGGGACCACTGTGATCCCCAAGGTGTTTGCCCCAGAATCCCTCAGGGGATTGAGTGGCACTACAGACAACCATATATAAGGGAAAGTGACAGGCATCCCGTGCTTCCGGGTCACACCCCTTTGTGACAAGATGCCCCATTTGCCTCTGACAGAACTGACTTGAATGGTCTCTGATGACTGTCCTGCAGGTGGCCATGGGAAGGGCCCGGGCCCTGTGTCTGGATGGCGAACAGCTCATTGAGAACAAGCACTATGCTATCGACTCAATTCACCCTAAGTGTGAGGAACTCCGGCACCTCTGTGACCAGTTCGCAGCCGAGGTCGGGAGGAGGCGGAGGCTGCTCACCAAGGCCCTGGGGCTGCACAGCCTCCTAGAGACGGTAGGCGTCCTGGTCCTGGAGACAGTAGCTGGGGCTGCCAGCCACAGGCCCCAGCCACACCCTGGCCATGGCCGCCAGCCATGCCCCTGGCCTTGGCTACCACTCTACACCGGTCACAGGCGGTCAGACACACTGGCTCAGAGTGGCCAGCACCTCCTCTGTGTGGTTCTCTCTCTCATTGTCCTGATGAGTTGTCTGTTTCCCAGAATTCACTTGAAACTTGTGCTAGTTAACCATGCGTTCACTTGTCTCCTCAGTGTACGTACATGTGGGTCTGGCTTATCCTTCAGGAGGGCTCTGTTCCCACGGGGGTCTGTGGACTTGGTGGCAGAAGTGTGGTATGCCAGACAGGTGAGCAGGCACCACAGCAGGTCCTGCCCCTGAAAGCGCATTTTCCTCTGTTGCACCCTGCAACTGCAGTCCATGAAGTGGTGTGACCAGGGAATCTACCTGCTGGCCTCGCAGCCTGTGGACAAGTGCCAGTCCCAGGACGGGGCTGAGGCGGCCCTGCAGGAAATTGAGAAATTCTTGGAGACTGGTGCAGAAAACAAGATCCAGGAGCTCAACAACCTTTATAAGGAGTATGAATGCATCCTCAACCAAGACCTGATGGTAAGGCTGGCTTGGGTTTTGTCTGCAGCCCCGCCTCCCTGAGTGGTGGGGAGTTCCCACTACTCCACACCATTTCTGAGAGAACCATTGAGAGTGTCAGCGGACATCAGGCATTTGAAAGAGATGCAGAGTTGGGACATCCTCACAGAAGTAACCTCCACCCCAGCCTTGCTAGGGGGACACCCTGCCTCCTATGGCAGCTCTGTGACGTGGTCAGGTGCCTTAGGAAGTAGCACTCCTGGGACCCTGGTGCCAGGCCCCTCTTGATATTACACTAGAACTGGGCCTGCTAGCTCCTACCTTCAGGGGCAGCTGACTGAGAAACCCACTCCCTTCATGCGGCCTGCAGTGGCCCTTCGGAGGAGCCCGCTATGCCCTACACTTTCCCTCCATCCACCCACAGCAGCCAGAGCTGGTCACAGCATCACAGCATCGCTGTGTGGTGAATGTTTGTTTAGTCAGGACACCTATGTCCCGAGTGGTACCACTCCAACTCCTGGGAGGCACCTTAGTGAGTGTGTGTCTCCAGGAACACGTGCGGAAGGTCTTCCAGAAGCAGGAAAGCATGGAGGAGATGTTCCACCGCAGACAGGCCAGCCTGAAGAAGCTGGCGGCCAAGCAGACACGGCCCGTGCAGCCTGTGGCCCCCAGACCAGAGGCGCTGACCAAGTCGCCCTGCCCCTCACCAGGTGTGTGCAGGGCCCCCAGGCCACGGACCGTGAGTTGGGCACACTGAGGAAACCACGCACCTCTCTACATACCCCACCACCCTCACTGCCCTCCTCACCATTCCTGTGGCTGTACCTGGCCCAGCTCCACAGCCTTCAGGCCAGTTCCCACCTGTCTTGTGCTCTTATGATGATAAAGTCTGAACCAGACTTGGCCACTCTCACTCACGAGCTGTCTGTGGCAGCTTTGGCACCAGGCTGGACAACTCAGTGTCATATCCATGTCCGCATGGCCCGCAAAATTAAAAACACTGACAACCACTGAGCCCCACTGACTTCCCCCAACTCATGCCTGTGACCTGTTCATCCTCAGAGCCAAGAAGGTGTTCATCATGCTCCTCTCAGACCTCTGTCCAGAGCCCCCTGGCTATTTATGTCCTGCATAGCAGGGGCCATGGTACAGCCTAAATGCCAGGAGACAGCCTGCCCACACCGGTCCTGCCACACCCCACCCCACACCAGTCTCCTGTGGCCAAGCCTAAGGCACCTCCTGTCACCTCCCTGCCTCAGAACCGTCTCCTGCCCTCACTGGTATTCTCAGTGCGCTCAGGCTGACTCACCTCTGCCGCCTTTCTCTGAACAGGTGCGAGGCGAGGCTCTGAGAACTCCAGCTCTGAGGGCAGCACACTCCGGAGAGGGCCTTACCGGAGGGTCAAGGTGAGGCCCTTCTTATACTTAGGCACCCACAGCGTCCTAATGAGGCTCCAACTCCTGCTCCTGGTTCTCTGGGGGGTCTGTTCCCAGAATACAGGCCCTAGGCACTCCTGCCATCCCCTCTCTGTCCCAGGCTGGGCTCTGGCCTGAGTGGGGATGCTTGGGACCACTCTGGCTATCTCTAAACCCTGACACCGTCGTCCTCCGCAGAGCGAGATGAGCGGGAGCCGACAGGGCCGGAGCAGCTCTGCGGGGGATGAGGAAGAGAGCCTGGCCGTCCTGCGCAGGTGAGAGCTGTGCTCCAGCCACACCAGGGCCTGTGCCTGTGGCTGTAAGTGTCTAGATGAGGGACAGATCACATCCACCCCAGTGCTGAGGGCACACACATGCATGTGTTGCAGGGTGTGTGCATGTGTGTTCTGGGACATGCACCATGTGCATGTGGTGAGGTGCACTTGTGCGTGTGTTCTGAGCTGTGTGCGTGTGTGAGGTGTGCACATGCATGTGTATTCTGATGTGTGCATATATATGAGTGTTGTGAGGTGTGCACAGTGCATGTATTATTTTCTTAGGTGTGCACACAGGCGCTGTTGTGGGATGTGTACTCATATGGGAGTATTTATACATGTGTATGTATTCTAGGGTGTGCACACAGGGTATACATGTCTGCTTGGCATCATCATGTTTGAAGAGAAGCAAAATCTAAGTTTTCCTTAGGGAGACCCAGTCCTGCCCTGGCCTGCAGCTGTGTGCTATGGTGACATGGCTGCCCCGTTCTCTCTACCCAGCCTAGCAGAAGACCCTGGGAGTGCAGAAAAATGAGACCAGAGGCCCTGCCCTCCCCCAGGGTCCTTGAGGCCACTCTCCACCCCAGTGCCCTAAGGACCCCCTGGGCGAGGGGCTCCTTTGCACGCCTGCACTGTTTCCATAGCCCCCGCACCCACTTGCAGCATCCTGCACGCCCCACACCTCCTGAGAGCTCTGGGATGAGATACCACATGTCACTTTTCCCCACACAACCCACCTGCAGGTTTTATCCCCAGCCATGCTCAGAGCCTGCCCCTGACACTAGCTGCACCCTCCTCCCCAAGAGCCTCCCCGGAGGTCACCATCCCCAAGGTGTTCAAGTCATACCCTATGCACCCAGATGGCAGCTTCCCCTTCGCACTCTCAAGGGCTACGGGCAGCAGACAAGAGGGTCCTGGAGCAAGGTCACCTGAGCTGCCGCATGGGGTTTCAGGCAGACAGCAGATGCCCCACAAGCACCTCAGGGGCCCAGCGTGGCTCATTCATCTCTCTGGTGTGCATAGATGCGCACATACAAGTGGGCTTAACTTTGGGGTGAAGTGAGAGCGATGGAGGAGGGGAGCCCCAGGTGGGAGCATCTGCAGCCCTGGTAGGAGGCTCCACCTGCCAGTCACTCCCAGGAGGTATCATGCATAGTCCCACAGCCGGACACAACCGCAGCCACTGGCCAGGAGGGGCATCCCAGCACAGGAATCCTGCATGTGATTCAACAGCGGCTGTTTTTATTTCTGTGGCCACACATGGGCAGTGGCTACTCTGGGGGGCATGTTGTCCTGAGCCCCAGTTCCCCTGGGCTGCAGATCCTCAGCATCAGGGAACGTGCCTCCCGAGGCAGGTCTTCCATGACCCCTTTCAGCCCCTTTCAAGAGACAGGCCTCACTTCTGGGGCCAGGGAGTGTATGGCAGGGAGAGTAAGGCCTGCCGCAATCCGCTGGGTATGAGGAGCATCAAGTCCCCTCGGGCAGCACGAGTCATCACCTCTAAATGCCATGGTGTCCTTGTCCACCTGCCCACCCTAACCCATCTCCACCCTGCCAGGCACGTGATGAACGAGCTGCTGGACACGGAACGAGCCTATGTGGAAGAGCTGCTGTGCGTCCTGGAGGTGAGGTCCCACTGCCCCACCACCTGGCCTCCTCCAGGGACAGGGCTCAGACAGGGATGCTGACATCCCCAACAGCATGCAGGGACCCTCCTAGCAGCTGCTCTCAGTAGCCACAGCAGGAACAGCTCAGGTGTCAGCCCCAGAACATGGCAGAATCTGCAGGGTGGGTCTGACAGCAGCAACGTGGGCGTGACAGTGAAAGTCAGACCAAAGAGCACACACAGCTTCCTGAAGAAAGTTCCAGAAAAAGCAAAACTAGTCCAATGTGAGCAATCGGACAGGACGGCCTATGCGATGGGTCACTGCCTAGTAGGGCACCAGGGATACCAGGGCTACCTCCCATCCTCACACGAGTGGTAGTCCCCATGGCAGTATGGACGTCTGAGTCATGGCAGTGTAGACAAAGGTCTGAGTCATCCAAGTTCACAAGCAGTGCTGATGGCAGCATAGACCTGTGTCTAGGTCACCCAGGTGCACAGATAGTGCTCACAGCAGTGTAGACTTGTAGTTACATGCCCTCAGCTACACCTGAAAATAAAAGGTTGCAAAGGAAGAAAGGGAAACGTCAGTCCCACATAGAAGTCAGTGCTGGCTGTGATGCAGTTACACTTCTGGGTGCTCTCCAAAGGAAGAAAGGGAAACATCAACCTCAAAGAGAGGTCGGTGCTGGCTGTGACACAGTTATACCTCTGGGTGCTCTCCAGATGGTCATCTTGCAAATCATCAGTGAATAAATCTGAGCAGATTTGCTCATCCCACACTGGACAGTGTCACCCAGCCCCGCCAGCCCATGGCCATGGCCACAGCCAGGGCTCTGAGGTGGCAGTGCAGCTGCTGTGACATGGCCTGACCTTGAGAGTGGGCTGTAGCCCAGGGTGCCCCTGCCCACCTCTTCCCTCCCCACAGGGCTACGCTGCTGAGATGGACAATCCTTTGATGACACATCTCATTTCAACGGACCTTCACAACAAGAAGGATATTCTGTTTGGAAACATGGAAGAAATCTATCACTTTCACAACAGGTGGGGCCTGTCCTCTGAAATCTGTCACAACACACATGCTTGGCAATTTCTCTCACACCCAGTGAAGCTGCCTTCAAGGAGCTGGAACCAGAAGGGCCATGGGCACGAACAGGGGTGTCCAGGGTGCACCCTCAGTGGAGTATGGGCAGAGCAGGGATGTCCAGGGTGCACCCTCACTGGGCTGTGGGCAGAGCGGGGGTGTCCAGGGTGCACCCTCAGTGGGCTGTGGGCAGAGCAGGGGTATCCAGGGTGCACCCTCAGTGGGCTGTGGGCAGAGCGGGGGTGTCCAGGGTGCACCCTCAGTGGGCTGTGGGCAGAGCAGGGGTGTCCAGGTGTCCTCTGAGTCCCTTTCCCTCCCTGAGCAGTGCCCAGGGGCTGAGTCGTTCAAGAGCTGCTGCCCGAGGAGGCAGCGCTGAGCCTCCCTGAGCGTTCCTGCCTTGTGGTTCCAGGAGGCCAGCAGCCCTGCCCATCCCCTTGGCCCTGCCAATAGCTTGTGGCACTTGGGGGCAGCAGAGGCCACGCCACTTAGCAAAGCCTATCTTGTTCCCACGTGGCTCTTGGAAAGAACAGCAGACCAGACCTGCCCCCCTTGCCACGTGCACTCTCAGGCTGCCTCTCCAGTCCCCTTGTTGGTCTTCCTGCTTTCTCAAACTATTTCGGGAGCCTGTGGAACAACTTTCGGGTGGTCACCACAAGAGGGCAGCAAGCGGGGGCGTCTGCTTTGTGTCCTGGAGGAGGTGGCACGAGTGGGCCCTGCTCTACAGCACCACCCTCGAGACTCAGGGACGCTGGGGACCCCGTCATCAGCTCCTCTTACTCACTGTGTACAAAAGAGGCCATGGTGGGCAGCTGACCTGCCTAGGAACCCACCCTCCCCACAGAGGTCTGGCAGAGCCCTGGGAGTCACGAAGTTTCCTCCACTCCCTGGAGGCCTTCAGTCCCAGCACAGATGGCTACATCCCTGAATTGAGCTGCAGGACAGCTTCCCCTCCTACCAGGATGTCCCAGGGGACAAATGCAAGTCAGAAACTTAGAGGGGAGCCAGCCCTAGCTTGTGGGGTCAGTGCTGTGGATGGGAGGCCCTGGCCGCAAAGGCTCTGGACTGACCATGTCTGCAGGGAACCCACAGACCCAGCCGGAGAAGAGTCGGCACCTCCAGGCCCCACAGTCCCTCATCCACGCCTGGCCCCTCCTCCCTCCATGTGAACACAACCCCGGGAACATGGGGCCCTGGGGCTGTGTCTAGTCCCCCTGACGGCGTGGCTTGGGGGCCTTTCTGGGCACAGGGGTCTGAGGTCAGGCGAGTATTGGTGCCACATGGTGGCTTGACCTGCTTAGAGCAAAGTATAAACGTCCTTTGGAAAGCAGTGTCCCTGTGTCACCTCTGATGGCATCTGGCCAGGTGGAGTTCCAGGACCTAAGAGCCTTGTCTGTGCAGGATCTTCCTGAGGGAGCTGGAAGGCTACGCGGACTGCCCGGAGCTGGTGGGCAGGTGCTTCCTGGAGCGGGTGCGTAAGCAGGCGTTTCCCACCACTACTGTCTCAGCGACTGAATGATAGCTCTAAATTCGCTGGCAGGGTCCCCTTCTAACTATGGAAGTCATGAAGTAAAAATTGTTTCATTTTGGCTCAGACATGATATTTGGGGGGAGGGCTGAAGAATAAATTTTTTTTAGTCCAATAATTAGTTCAAAAAGAAAAACTGTAAAATTCAAGCATCAGTGAATGCTGAAATTGTATGGTGCCTAGGCTTTGACTGAAGGTTTTTTAGGTGAATCTGGAGTTTTCTTACCTGTCAATGAGTTCGGCTTTGGTCTTAGCCAGGGCACTGCCAAGGGATGGCTTTGGAAAGTTGATTGTGGCAGAAAAGGAGGATGGAGGGGTGACCGGGGTACAGCTGATGGGGAGCAGCCCTGGCTCCCTCAGGAGCAGCTCTTCCCTAGCATCCTCTGTGCTCTAGGACTGATATGTTCCCTAGAACCTTCTGTCTAGGGCCCTCTGTCCCCTGGGTCCCATTATGTCCCTACAGCCAGGAGCAACTGTATGTCACACGAGGCTCAGATCTGGGTTTTGCTAAACAATTTGCTAAGTAATTTGCACAACTTCCAGAAAAAGCCCTAGAGGTTGAATGAGATGAATAAATAGACGACCCTATAAACCACCTTCCAAGGGTGGAGAGGCAGAAAGCCTAAGCCTGGCAACCAGTGGGGACCAAGATGGTCCCTGTTGGAGAGGCATGGGCCTCCTGAGTTTGAGATAAGGGGGGCCACTCTGTAGGGGGCAGCTGCCAGGAGATGTCTGCCCTCCCGCACAGATGGAGGACTTCCAGATCTATGAGAAGTACTGTCAGAACAAGCCGCGCTCGGAGAGCCTGTGGCGCCAGTGCTCTGACTGCCCGTTCTTCCAGGTACGTCTCTGCCCCTTCAGGTGTGGTGGTCAGCACTAGCCGGCTCTGACTCAAAGATGTGACTGTGTGGTTGGCTGCAGGAGTGCCAGAGGAAGCTGGACCACAAACTGAGCCTGGATTCCTACCTGCTGAAGCCAGTCCAGAGAATTACCAAGTACCAACTACTGCTCAAAGTAGGCCTCAAGGGCACCAGCAGCCGCTCCCACCCCCTGCTTGGGCCACCTCCCCATGCCGCCTGCTCTCCTGGCTGAGGGACGCCCCTTCTGAGCCATGTTCCTCCCCCGCATTGCACCTGGCTTGTCCAGATGTTGTGGAGGGCCTACTGCGTGGCCACCACTGCTGAGAGCACCGGGACACAGGAAACAAAGAGCCTGGCCCCATGAGTTTCTGCTCGCTGGGATTCTGTGCTGACCTGCCCACGCGTCTGAATGGCTTTGCACATGTCAGTGACAGGGGAGGCTTGATCTGGGAGATTCTGGCCATGGGTTTGCCATGTGTGGCCCCCTCTGGCTCACTGCCTTCAGCCGGGGTCACAGCAGATGAGGAGCACCCCTGGGGTGGGGTGGGTGCCACTCTGACCTGCAAGGCCCCATCTCAGGGCTGGGCACCCTCTGCACCTGTGGCAGCTGCCCTGCTCACCCACTCACAGGAGATGCTCAAGTACAGCAAGAGCTGCGAGGGGGCTGAAGGGCTGCAGGAAGCACTCAGCTCCATCCTGGGCATTCTCAAGGCCGTAAACGACTCCATGCACCTCATCGCCATCACCGGCTATGACGTAAGCAGCACCAGGTGCTCTGGGCTTTCTCCCCATGCAGCAGCAGAATCTGCTGTGCAGACAGCTCAATGGCCCCTCAGTACTCCTGAGGGTGGGGGTGATCGCACCACCTGAACCCTGGCAGGAGCCAGGTCTGAGTTCAATGGTCCAGGGTGGTCCTGAAACAACCAAAGTCCCAGGTAGCCACCTGTGGGCTCACTGGCCCCTGGAAAAGATGAGGGCGGACCCCTAAGGGCGCAGCTTCTGCAGTGGTTTGTGGCTGGCGACTCACAGGTGGCTGCAAAAGGCAGATTCCTCCCTCTTCCCTCGCCCCTTGGCCTCCTTCCTTGCAGCCCCTGTCAGGTCCATGCTGTAGTTCCCTGCCTTTCCATGTCCGCTCAGCATCATCCTGGGTGTTTTGAAGTTAATAGACTTGATGTTTTAAGAAGCTTCGTGTTTATGAAATAACTGTGGGAAGCACAGAGTTTGCGCATGACCCTTGCCCCCAAGGTTTCCCAGGGGAGCCCTTGCAATGGTGTGATGTGCCTGTCACCATTGGCAGCCAGCACGACTGTGCTGTCACTGACCACAGGAGGTTCATGTGAGCCATGTGCCCAGCACTGTGGGCTTTGCGGGGTCTGGACAAACACAGCATCCTGCTCCCCCCAGGCAGCAATGCACAAAGGAGTTTGCCTGCCCCGAAGGTACCCCTCGCCTCTGCCCATCGCCTGCCCCAGCCCCAGCCTTGTGCCGTCTCCCTTCCTGCGTCCTGAGTGCAGCCCTGCAACATGTGCCTCTCCAGGCAGGCTCCCTGGTACCTGTGACCTCAGTTGTGACGTGTCCTCACCCCTCATTTCAGGGCAACCTCGGCGACCTGGGCAGGCTGCTCATGCAGGGCTCCTTCAGCGTTTGGACAGACCACAAGAGGGGCCACACCAAGGTGAAGGAGCTGGCCAGGTTCAAGCCCATGCAGCGGCACCTGTTCCTGCACGAGAAGGCCGTGCTCTTCTGCAAGAAGAGGGAGGAGAGTGGTGAGGGCTATGAGAAGGCGCCGTCCTACAGCTACAAGCAGTCCTTGGACGTAAGCAAGGCCACTCGTGCTTCGGCTCACCTTGAGCAGAACCTGTCTGGGGCCAGCGCTGACACTCAGCTCTTGCTTGTGGATGGGGGTGGGGGGCTGCCGCCATCGCTCTGTTTCTGGGCTCACTGTGTATGTTCACACGGCCCCGGCTGTGCCTGCAGATGACTGCTGTCGGCATAACGGAGAACGTGAAGGGGGACGCCAAGAAGTTTGAAATCTGGTACAACGCCAGGGAGGAGGTCTACATCATCCAGGTGGGAAGGGAGTGCCACGAGGCTTCTGGTGGGAGCTGGTGTTTAGAACCTCCATACGGTTTCGTCCGGACGCTGGGTGCAGCCACTGTTTCAGCTGCCCTGGGCTATCATTAGCATGAGCTGGACCCAGCACGAAATAACAGGAAGATGTGCAAATTCAGGGAGACAAGAATGAACACCAGGAGACGGGTTCAACCTCCCACATCCCCAGGCAACACAGGAGAGGCTGGCATGCATCCGATACACAGGACCCATCCTGTGGTGGGCAGTATGGGGCCTGCACCTGCCCTGCAGAGCTGACATGGTGGGGCTGGGGGAGCTGAGGTGTGGGTTCAGGGGCAGCATCCCCTCCATGAGCCATCAAGTACTCCATGAAAGATCGAGCCCAGTGTGGGGCGTGCCTCTTCTGCACCCTGCAGAATTTTGATACATAGATGGTCTGGGCCCAGGGCTGTGTGCAGGCCACCCTGCCAGGAGGTAGCACCAGTGAGATGCCCAAGTAGCAGAAGCCAGGGCAAGAGCAAGCCCAGGAGCTGCTGACTATACCTGCAGGGCCCCCACACACACCCGCACAGCCCCAGGCCCGAGCTGCAGGGCCTTGTGCCATATGGAGGCAGAAGAGTAGCCAAAGCTGTAAATCTCACTCCTGGCACAGCTGCCCTCACCATGGCGTCACATCTGCAGTAGGCTGCAGACTGATGTCGTCCTCATCCCCTAAGACAATGTTGAGCCAAGACCGTGTCCCAAAGAGGGCAGGTTTACTCGAGGGTCAAGCAGTGGCCTGTGGTCAGTCACTGGCTGGCGTTAGATTGCCCAGGGGCCAGGCCACAGCTTACACTCAGCAACTTGGTTGCTGGTTCCTAAGACTGTCAAGAGGAAGATACCAAAACATATTTTATCAGGGCCTTTCTTTTGGTAACAGGCACCAACCCCTGAAATCAAAGCAGCTTGGGTGAACGAGATCCGGAAGGTGCTGACAAGCCAGCTGCAGGCTTGTAGAGGTGAGAGTGTCTCCATGTTGTGCTCACATAGCTCATGCCCACGCACACTTCCATGTGTGTTCAGAACAGCCACAAAATTCCTAATGATGCAAGAAGCTCAGCATGTGGGAGGGAGGAACTGGTCCCACGGCTGAGCCCAGACCATGGGTGGTCTATCTGCTCTCCCACCAGAGGCCAGCCAGCACCGTGCGTTGGAACAGTCCCAGAGCCTTCCCCTGCCCACCTCTTCTAGCACCAGGTGAGCACAGACACTGGCTGACCACCAGCACTGCAGGGTCATCAGAAAGGAGAGCTTTCGTGGGTACCTAAGTCTATGTGGCCTTGGCCACTGGCATGTCCTGGGTATTGGCTAGAGTTTGCCCACAGCTGCTAGCATACTGGTCATCCAGGGATTACACGCCAGTGGGTCACTCCCAGAGGCCAGCTTCAAAGACCTGTGCCCTGGACCCTCTGACCATCCTCTGTGGATGACTTCCTAGCACAGGCACAACTGCTTCAGGGCCTTCCCCATGGCGGGCAATCACCCGTGTGTCAAGCTGCCCTCAGGCCACATACATGTGGGCACGTCCGACAGTGGCCTCGACCACAGCTTCACTATCTTTTCTGCCCTTATTTTTCCTTTGTTATGTTTCTCATTGACTTGGTTCTTTCATATTATTTTTCCTATTTCTTATATAAGCCACCTTTAATCATTCATAGAACAGAATAATATGGCCTAAATAATCCATAGGACAATAGTTTTAAAAGTGAAACACCTCCCTCAAATACCCCCACACCTGTGGCTCAGTGGGTTGGGTGCCAGCCCCATATACTGAGGATGGCGAGTTTAAACCCAGCCCCGGCCAAACTGCAACAAAAAAATAGCCAAGCGTTGTGGCAGGTGCTTCTAGTCCCAGCTGTTTGGGAGGCTGAGGCAGGAGAATCGCCTGAGCCCAGGAGTTGATGTGAGCTGTGTGATGCCACAGCACTCTACTGAGGGTGATAAAGTGAGACTCTGTCTCTACAAAAAAAAAACAACCCATAAACCTTCCCCTTACCAGCCAGCTGGGACTCTTCTGGCTGCATGTGGCTCCCTGCAGGCGTAAGTTGGAGCTCATGGTCTCAAAGACCATGGCCACAGAGAGCCTCCCAGGATGCCAACAAACTAACCAGGCAACACACTTCTCTTTCTTTTCTGGTGTGACGACATCATCAGTCCCTTGCAAAGGAACACAAGAAACATCAAGAAGCTGGAAGAGAGGAAAACTGACCCCCTGAGCCTAGAAGGCTATGTTGGCCCAGCACCACTGCCAAAGCCCCCCGAGAAGGGCAGAGGTGGGTGTGTGGAGTGACCAGGCCTTGCAGGGGACCGTACCCAGTGTGGGAGGAGTACACAATTTCCCACAGCTCAGATGGGTTTGCAAAGGTCCACTAGGACCCTGGAACCCACAGAGGAGCCCCTCACTCACAGGCATCATGCATCCCTAATTCATCCCAAGAAATGACCCAGCCATGACCCAATACATGACCTCTCCACAGGCTGTGTGTGCTCTTTCCCGCAACAGCTGAGTGTGCTTCCTACCTCTGGGCACCGATGCCCTCTGCATTCTCTCTTTCTCTTCCTTCCTAGATGATGTGGTCACTAGTTCTACCTCAGAAAGCTCTGCACTTTCCCGAAAGCGCTTTACCCTGCAGGGCCTTGCTAACATCAAAGGTCAGAAAGGTAATAAAGGTACCCTCCTGACATCTGCCTCCCACCAGAGTTCTTCCCCGCAGTGTCATGCTTGTTGTGGTGACCTCCGTGAGAAGCCTTGCTTCCGTCACCAGCACAGTCCGTGCATACCTGGAGTTATCTTCTCAGGGAGCCTCCCAGCAGAGACCTGCTCAGGAACAGTGTGCCGGGCTCCTCCGTGCCCCTCCTCCCCTCCTTTTCTCTTGCTTTTCTGCTGAGTCCCCTGCAGAGCCTGAACCTTGCGCTGTCACTGTCATCACTGCCTTTCTGGGGCATCTGCTAGTGGATAGGCCTGACCTCTTTGAGAGTTCTAGCAACTCTCAGCTGCGGAAATCTCAGTAAAGAAATGTGCTGCTAAAGCCACAGAGGTGCCTGGGCACAGGCAGATCCTTCCAGGATTCCTGAGGCTTTTCCAATTGGTAAAATAGTGTTAAATTGGCCTCAATCTTGAAAGAAACAAGCAAACTACAAATTCTGGCAGATGAGACCAAAGGAAAGGCACCTAGGGATGCCCTAAAATGCCACCCCTACTCTGATGTGCGTCTGCTCCCAGCAAGCCCTGCCCTCTCCCAGCCTCTCCGCCAGCATGAGCCCCGTGCCCCCTGCCCTGCGCTGCGGTCCTCACGCTCTGTCTCCTTTATATTCTGCCTCTTCCTCCTCCCGCAGCTTCTCCCACCAGTCCTGACAAAAAAGCCAAGCGGCACGAAGTAAAGAGTGACCCGACTCCCTTTGGTTTGCGAGGTAGAGCAACACACCCTCGGGTCCGCGCTGCCCACTCACCTATCTGGCGGGAGCATGGTCTGCTCAGCCGCCATGACAGGCTGAGACCCTGAGCAGGTCTTCATGGCCGACAGCACATCTGCGCCTTTGTTCAACAGCCAGTGCTCCGGGGCAGGCCCTGTGTGGCGTTGCCTTTCTCAGCTGACCCCTCACGCAGACCCACCATGGCCACTGCCCTCATGCTGGTGGTCCTGTCTCTTGTCACCTGGCCAGCCGGGGCTGGGGCGGTAGGAGGTGGTATGGGGTGAGTCTCGCTGTTCAGAGGGCCTGGGCACCTGCATCCCCCAATGACAGTGCCCATCACAGACCCCGTCACAGGCTGCGCCATAACTGTCAGGCCCCTTCTACCAGACAGGTGGCAGGGGCACAGGCAGGCGGGGCCTCCCTGTCTGGATTCAGCCTTATTTTCCACCTGCCTCATATTCTGAAGGTAAAAACTTCTCCGAGAAAGCCAAGGACCTTCACTGGCCCAGGCAGAGCATCTCCACTGCTAGGACAGGGTTTCATGTTTTTAATCCTCCTACATCTTCCAAAATGTTATCAAAGTCCCCAAGAGACATAAGCAGAACCAGTACCTCACCTACCCCAGAGACCACTCACACCACCGGGGCCAATGGGCTCCCACCCTCAGAGGCACTCAGGCTGCAGGCGAGGCCTCCTGCTGACACCAGGCACATTAGAGGCCGGGAACTCGCTGAGGGTCTCAAGTGCTACGTGGCCTACAAGCATCACTGGGGAGAGAGGAGCCCTTTCCCCATGGGCAGCCTCCTAGGGGGTCTGCTTTGGCCTAGTATCTGGATCTGCCAGCACTGTCCCCACATCTTCCTCATGTAGGACACTGGTTCGGCAGTGGACGGGGGCTCGGTCCAGCCTCCCCAGGGTCACATGCAGCTGCAGCCATGCTCTGCCTCACAGGCTGGCACCTGCTTGTCTGAACAAAGGTGGCTCAGCCCCACAGGGTGGAAAGGGCGACAGTGAGGTGTCAGGGCCATTTGCCTCCTGGCTTTCCTGTGGGTACCCGTGACAGAGCTCAGGTCTTCCCAGCTGGACTGTCCAGAAGGCCTCAGCCCTGTCTCTTGAAGACTCCCTGTAGGACTAGTTTACAGAAAATGGAGGTGACCATACAATGAATCACCTGACCCAGTGCCCTTGTCAGAAATCCTAATGTCCCAGTTGGGTGAAGCCCAAAGTCATTGGCTCCCACACACTCTCCTATACCAGGGCCAGCACCTTAATGTAGTCAACCCCACTCTTAGCTGTCCCTTCCCACTGTTCTGACGCAGGAACTGCCCAGCCAAGAGGCACTTGACCTGCATCACCACCCGTGTTGAGTTCCCCACCCTGTGCTCTGGGAGGAAAGGTCAGGATGGCAGCTAGAACCTCATGTCCCTACTTCTTGCACATGGCTGGTGCAAGCCTGGCTGTCTCTGCCCCAGAGCCCAGCCCAAGAAGGTGACTCTCAGAGGCCTCCCATCTCACCTGGCTTAGGGACCCAGCCCCCAACCCTGTGCGATGTAGATGGCAGTGCCTCCCCAGCACAGGTGTCCCACTCCCAAGCATTGCTGGCCCACCATGGCTTGGCAGCAGGCAGGGCACAGTCATCTAGCATGTGGCTCTTGTGTGGCCCTCATTTGCCAGCACCTTCCTTGAGGAAGGCTCACACTCCCGTCCGCCTCACAGGATTTGGGGCTGGGTATGCCCGAGCTTAAGTCCATGGCTGCCTGTCTCCCTGACATACTGTTTTATCCAGTGTCTTTAACGCCAGGTGGCCAGGGACTTGTCTTACAACTGGTGTCTGTGATGTTCATCAGCATCACAGGCACGTCCTCTCGTACCTCCCCTCCACAGGAGGTTCAGCTGGCAGGAGGAACACACATGAAGGGCCATGAGTAGTCTGGAGTTCAGAGAGGTGTTTTGTGCCCCCTGGGCTGGGGTGGGAGTCCCAGCCTCCTGGTTCAGCATCTCTATGCCCCGGGTTGCCCACCATGCAGTGAGGATCATGGCCCCCCTGCTTTCATAGGTCAACAGCTCGGTGAGCTTTGTTGGAACTTTTCCTGCTGGACTGATAAGTGTTGAATGTTGTAGGTTAAAGGAAAACACTGTCCCCTGGAAGGCATTTGCTATAGAGTCCAGGTGCACATGGAGCGGTGCCTGGCGGGGCCGGCTTCCACTTACATGGGCACCCGCCCCGGGGGGGATCTGCACTTACCTCTCCCACCAGGTGGGCCTCACAGACAGGGCAAGTGCAAGCCGGGTACCTTGGAAGCCTGCAACCCAACCAGTCTCAGTACAAGACTGAGAAGACGACCAGCTCAGCATGGGGCTATGGGAGTCATGGACTCTGGCTTGGACAGACAGTGGCCTGACTGGACCCTGTTCTACTCTCAGGTTGGAGTAAGACAACCCCCTCACCAGAGGCCCCTATGGACGATGCAGAGTGGTCCAGCACAGAGGAACCTGTCAACTCCTCTGACGCAGAGGAAGATGTCAGCAGCCCCCCAAAGAAGCTGGTAACTGAGACTTGGGAACCCCAGAGGGCCTAGAAGGTGCACTGGGTCCCCCAAGAAGTTGATAGCGCAGCTGGGCATCCCTGGGAGGGTCTGGAAGGCACCCCTTGGATGGATTCTGGGGTCCCAGGTCCTCCTGACATCTCCAACTCAGAGCTGGTCTGTCCATGGGATTGAGGTCAGTGCCCAGGCTCCCTTTAGCTCTGAGCTCTGGTCTCTTTCACAGAGCCCTCTGGGCACACCCTCCCTCCTGGGACAGTCACACCCACCCACCTCCCAGCACCGGGATGGCCTCACTAACTTAAAGCTGCTCCCACACCCAATCTCACTTACAAGAAAACTGGACTGTCATAAGCGTGGATTTGCTTTCTAGACTATGTCTTATTTTTGTTATTGGAAGGAAAAGCTTATTTCCATCTAAACAGAGTCAAGATTAAACCAACAGATACCCATTGGCCAGTCCATGCTGGGCCTGGACCATGGACACATCGGGAGGCTCTGGGGACAGGTGCAGCAGGTGCAGGAGGGGTCTCAGGGCATATGGGCAGGCTGGACGCAGGGATCAGGGCCTGGTTCCCAGGGGTCATCCCTCTGACATTGGGGCAGCTTGAGCCTCTGCATCCCACAAATGTGCTTCCCCACATCTGTGCAGGCCAAGCTTTAGGCACTAGGGACAAAGTAGAGACAAAACACATGAGTCTGCACCCTCAGTCCTAGGGACTTAGTGAGATGTAATGGGACACGTGTCATGTTGGGTGAGGACGGTGCTAGGAAGGCAAGCAGGGAAGAGGAAGTCTCATGGTGCTACTGAAAAGAAGAGAACAGCACCAAGGGGGGGGGCGTAAGTGCAAAGGGCCTGGGGCAAAGAGCCTGCTGGGAGACTAGCAAGAATTTGGGAGGTTGGGCCATTTGAGGTTGGCATGTCGTGAGGTAAGGTGGGCACCCTCAGGACTGGGAGCCTCTCCAAGTTAAGTGTAGAGATTCACCAGAAGCTCCGAGGCATTTAGTGTCCCTCTTGTTGCTTGGTGGTCTGAAGTCCCCCAGATATCATGCGGCTATGAGAGGTGCGTGTTGATGCGCTGGCACCTGTGTCCCTCTGCCTACTGCTAGGTTCTGGGCACACATGCGGTTGTGGTGGGCCATGAGGAGGGTGGCCCTGACGCCTTGGCTGTGAGGAGCGGGGACACAGTGGAGCTGGTCCAGGAGGGTGACGAAGGCCGGTGGTAAGATGCCTGTGTGAGCCCGCGCCTCAGCCTCATGGCACCTGGTGACTGGCTAACTGCCACCCATTGCAGGTTTGTCCGGGACCTGAGCACAGGCAAGGAGGGCTGGATGCCGACCAGCAGCCTGTCTGCCCCTCTTGGCAAGTCCAGCTCAGCCCAGTGCCTGAGCAGCTCAGGTAAGGCTCGGGCTCCGCCCCAGCCATGCCCTGGGCCTGTTTGAGGAGAGGGCTCCAGTGTCGAGGAAGGAGCCAACGCCACACCATGTCTGCCTGGTCTCCCCATAGAGTCCAGCCCAGGGTCAGCCGTGCTAAGCAACTCCTCAAGCTGCAGTGACAGTGGCCAGGCCCCCTTCGCTGACCTACAGGGCTAGGCCAGCTATGGATATCCAGGCCGCAGTGCAGGAGACCTGCATGTGGACCCCGACGTTTTCTTTTGCTTGGACTTGCTTAGTTTGGTGCACTAAGATGTCCAAAGGGAGGACCCTAATCGCCCCGCATGAGCCACCTGGCCACGAAGGCGGGTGGGGCCAGGGCCAGAGCAGAGGCTGGGTCCATAGGACGACCCCAGTGCATGGAAGCTCCCTCAGAAGATCTGGAGTGGACAGACGGGGCCACAGGTGAGCAGGCCCCTGAACTTCTGTGCTCACCCTAGCTGACGAGAAAGACCACAGGAGCTGTTTCCAAGAGACCAGCAGCCTGAGGGGAGAGAGAACTCTTGTCTTTCACAAGTTTTAGGGGGTTTTTTTGGCTTTTTTTTTTTTAACAGGGATAAATCCCATGGCCATTTTCATGGTACTTTGGCCTCAGATCTTTACCAAGAATCACTGTGTTTACATGAAATGACAATTTGATACTGTATTTGATATAAAACTATTTTTTTGTTACTGGGGTTTACATTGAAGCATGTGGTTTGTACTGCTAAATGATTTAGGGATCTCTCACGGAAACTGATGGCACCCCCAAAGCTCACCCAGTCACAGGTGAGTGAAATCTTGTTCCTTGGTGACACTCGGTGGCATTTCTACAACCGGAAGCAGTTAGGAAACAAGATTGCTTTACCTGTGTAGATTTCATTTTCAAAGGAAAATTCAAAGTATAATTTAAGATAGTAACATTCTTTTCTACAAACAGTGGGGGAATTTGATTTTTTTAAAGAGCTTTACTGTGTTAGGGTATTTTTATTATTTTTAAAGAAAACACAAAGACCCAGTTTCTGCAGGGCATGCTCTGAACCAGCGCTGCCGACGCAGCTTAGTGATCTCTGCCATGGCGCTCAGCCTCGCTGGGACAGTACCTCAGTCCAGCACCACCTGCCTCGCACACAGGCAAACCCGCTGCCCCAGGTGGGGCATAGTCACCCTGAGCACAGAAATGCCAACAGGGACAGTTTACTGTATTCAAATCATGGCAGAACTGGAAAGAAAATGCTTCTGTCTTACCCCTTTTTATGTTTCGGAAACAAATTCTGTTCTTTCTAAACACGTTTCTGTGTCTAGCCAGGCCGCTGTTTGTGTGTGTGAGTATCTGAGTGTGTGTACGTGTGTCTGGGTACAGAGGTGTGTTCACACGTCCATGCCGCTGCGCCATCTCCTTGGTGACTGGCCCAGCTGTGTTCCTTCCAGCTCTCCAAACAAGTCAATCTTCTCACGCTGTGGTGTGCAAAGCCATTGCTGGCCAGACCTCCAGAGATGGCAATAAAACAGAAAATGTGCAAAGACTCAGTAGCTTTTCTTCTGGTGTGTTAGTTATCTGGGAAATGACATGTAACACTATGTATGTACTACCTTGTTCTGACTCCGCTCCTTCCGTCTCACTGTGGATTGCTCCTCTGTCATGTGATCTCCCCCTCATAAAGGCACTTTAAAATGTTCCTTTCATACACTGTTACTGGGGTTTTTTTACTGCTGATGTAAATGAGGTTTTAAGATCAGAGTTCTTTATTGTATGGATGAAGTTTGAATAAATACAATCCACTCCCTGCTGTTGGCCTCTGTCTGTCAAGGCACAGTTTCCCTGTGACACCTCGTGAAGGCTGTAAGGGCAACACGACTTGCACAAGAAGGCGTCACGGCAGAGAAGAGGTGGCGGCCAGCCAAGCGGATTAGAGTAAGGCAGAGTCCCTGAGCCACACGCGGTTCATTCTGCTGGTGATGACAGTGAAATAGCCAGAGTCATAAGGAGGCAACAGCAAGAGCAGTGCAGAGGAGCTGGGTGATCATTCTATCCAAAACATCTAGACCCAAATGAGAAAATAAACAAGATTGTTGATTCAACAGAAGCATGGTGGACAGATAACGCTGTGAGACGCAGAAGATGAGCTCAGTGCACCAGGTGCACAGGCATGACCACCTCGTGCTGGCCTCGTGGAAGAGCATCAGATCCAATATAACAAGTAACTTCTAAAAGAGACCATAAAACAAAACTATACAAAGGCTGAAAATCAAAGAAAGGGGAAAAAAGATGAAACAGACAACCATTAACTGAAAGGCAGCTAGCTGTGATAGCTATAAATGCCAGCAGCCTCCCAGATGGGACTCAGGACAGTTAATGGTGTAAGACAGCAATTTACAACCGGTGTGCCCGGAGAGGATCTTAAGGGTGCCACAAAAAATTTTAAAGATCGTTAATTAAATTATTTTCGAAAGAAGTTCAAATTACAAAAAATATTTTCTTTTTTGCACTCTTGTTTTTGATCAGCATAATAAATTAAGTGCCACGGAAGTTTGACTGTAGGTTCAAGTGAGCTCTGAGATAAAAAGGGTGAAAGACACTGGCATAAGAGGGCACTGTGAGCAATCACAGACTTCTAAGCACCTGATAATAACTCTAGAAACTCAGAGAGCAAAATTCACAGTCGTGTATGGGACATTCACTATCTCATGGAAAGTGATCCCTATTTGTCCCTACCAGCCATGAAACAGTGTTTCCTTCTCTCCACATCCATGCCAGCATCTGCAGCTTTGAGATTTTGTGATGTGGGATATTCTCACTGGGGATAGGTGATATCTCAGGCTTGTTTTGATTTGCAAAAATAGATAAGTGTGCATTGTTTTCCTGCACATGTGGAACATACCCAAAAGATCTACAAAACAATGAAAATGATGGTTAAAAAATGGTATTTGGAATTTAAAAGCATGTTTCTCCCCCTGGGTTAGAGAGGGAATTCTCTGGGCTCAGCTCTTTTTAGAACTGGGCACTGCCCACAGTGCTCGGGGCATCAGCTTGGATTGGCTAAGTGTCTAATTTTTTACATGACAAAATGAATGAGTTAACCATTTAAAGAAGCTAAAAATTAAGACCTGCATAACTCAAAGCCTAAAAAGGAGTTAGTAAAATTGAAAGAACAAAATGACAAAAGCAAATAAAACAAATCAAAACTTGGTTCTCTGAAAAATAAAATTTTTTTTCACTTTGTTTGTTGTTGTTGTTGAGGATTCATTGAGGGTATAGAGGACCAGGTTACACTGATTGCATTTATTAGGTAAAGTCCCTCTTATAATTGTGTCTTGCCTTCAAGAGGTGTGTCACACACCATGACCCCCCCACTCCACTCCCTCCTCCCCTCAACTCCATTTCCCCTCCCCCCACCATGTACTAGGTCATCAGTTGTCCTCATGTCAAAATTGGATTCTCACTTCTGCATTCTTGTGATGCTTTACTAAGAAGAATGTGTTTCAACTCCATGGAGGTTAATACAAAAGATGTAAAGTCTCCCATCTGTTTTTAGTGGCTGAATAGTATTCCATGGTATACATATACCACAGCTTGTTAATCCATTCCTGGATTGGTGGGCATTTAGATTGTTTACACATTTTGCCAATTGTAAATTGAGCTGCGATGAATAGTCTAGTGCAAATGTTCTTATGATAAAATGATTTTTTTTTCTTCTGGGTAGATGCCTAGTAGTGGGATTGCAGGATCAAATGGGATGTCTAGTTTGAGTTCTTTAAGGGTTCTCCATACTTCCCTCCAAAAAGATTGTATTAGCTTGCAGTCCTACCAGCCATGAAACAGTGTTCCCTTCTCTCCACATCTGCAGCTTTGAGATTTGGTGATGTGGGATATTCTCACTGGGGTTAGGTGATATCTCAGGCTTGTTTCGATTTGCATTTCTCTGATGATTAGAGACAATGAGCATTTTTTTTCATGTTTGTTAGCTGTTCGTCTGTCTTCTTTAGAGAAGGTTCTGTTCATCTGTCTTGCCCATTGATATAAGGGATCGTTGGCTTTTTTAATGTTGATTAATTTGAGTTTTCTGTAGATTCTAGTTATCAAGCTTTTGTCCAATTCATAATATGCCAATATCTTTTCCCATTCTGATGGTCGTCTCTTTGCTTTGGTGGTTGTTTCTTTAGCTGTACAGAACTGTTCAATTTAATTAAATCCCCTTTATTTTTGTTGTTGTTGCAATTGCCACTGAAATCTTCTTCATAGTTTCAACAGTCTGATACCTTCAAGTGTTTGCTCCACACTTTCTTCAAGGATTTTTATTGTTTCATGCCTTAGATTTAGATCTTTTGTCCATCTCAAATCAATTTTAATGAGTGGAGGTCCAGTTTCAGTCTTTTACATGTGGTTATCCAGTTCTCCCAGCACTATTTATTGAATAGGGATTCTTTCCCCCAGTGTATGTTCTTGTCTGGTTTATCAAAGATCAGGTGGCTATTAGAAGTTAATTTCATTTCATGGTTTTCTATTCAGTTCCAGATGTCTGTGTCTCTATTTTTGTGCCAATATCATGCTGTTTCGACCACTATTGCCTTGTAGTGCAGCCAAAAGTCTGGTGGGGTGATATGTCCCACCTTTGTTTTTACTACTGAGATTGCCTTGGCTATATGGGGTCTTTTTCTGGTTCCATACAAAATGAAGAATTTTTTTTCCAAATCTTGAAAGTATGATGTTGGTATTTTAATGGGGATTGTATTACATTTGTAGATTGCTTTGGGAAGTATGGACATTTTAATAATGTTGATTATTCCCAGTCATGAGCATGGTATGTTCTACCATTTGCTAATATCTTCTGCTACTTGTTTTCTTAGAGTTTAATAATTTTCTTTGTAGAGGTCCTTTACCTCTTTTGTTAGGTATATTCCTAGTTATTTCATTTTCTTTGAAGCTACTGTGCAGGGAACTGTGTCTTTGATTAGCTTCTCATCTTGGTTGTTAGTGGCATGTACAAAGGCTTCTGATTTGTGGACATAGATTTTATATCCTGAGACACTTCCAGGAGTCTTGTGGTTGCGTCTTTGAGGTTCTCTAAGTATAAGAGCATATCATCAGCAAAGAGGGAGAGTTTGACCTCCTCTGCCCCCATTTGGATGCCTTTTAGTTCCTTCTCTTGCCTGATTTTATTGGCTATAACTTCCAGCACTATGTTGAATAGTAGTGGTAATAGATGACAGCCTTGTCTGGTTCTGGTTCTAAATGGAAAAGCTTTCAGTTTTACTCCATTCAGGACAATATTAGCTGGCTAAGTCTAGGGAAAGGGTGTAATTCCAAATATTGATTCAATTCCTTCACATTGTCAAATTTCTGGGCATAGAGTTTCTGGAAGTATTCAGAGATAATCTCTTGTATCTCTGTGGCATCAATTGCTATTTCCCCTTTATCATTTCCAATTGAGGTTACTAGAGATTTTACTTTTCTATTTCTATTTAGTCTGGCCAAAGGTTTATCTATTTTATTTTATTTTTTTTTCAAAAAACCAGAGAAACCGTAGATGGCTTCAATCAGTTTAGGAAATGTGCCACCTGCACCTGTTTTCTTCAGAAAAGGATGCTGAATTTTATCGAATCCTTTTTCTGCATCTCTTGAGAGGATCATATGGTCTTTATTTTTGCTTCTGTTGATATGGTGAATTACATTTATAGACTTGTGTATGTTAAACCAGCCTTTCATCCCTGGGATGTTACATGCTTGATTGTGATGAATGATTTCTTTAATATGTAGCTGTAATCTATTGGCTAGGATTTTATTGAGAATTTTTGCATTTACATTTGTTAGTGAAATTGGTCTGAAATTCTCGTTTTCAGTTGGGTCTTTTCCTGGTTTTGGTATCAGTGTGATGTTTGCTTTGTAGAACAAGTTAGGGAAGATTCCTTCTCAACTTTTTTGGAATAATTTCTACAGTATGGGTATAAAAGTTCTTTGAAGGTTTGATAGAATTCTGGTGTGAAACCATCTGGACCAGGGCTTTTTTATTGTTGTTGGGAGTTTTTTATTGTTTCTTTGATCTTAGTGCTTGAAATTGCTCTGTTCAGGAAATCTATTTCTTCCTGGCTAAGTCTAGGGAAAAGGTGTGATTCCAAATATTGATCCAATTCCTTCACATTGTCAAATTTCTGGGTATAGAGTTTCTGGAAGTATTCAGAGATAATCTCTTGTATCTCTGTGGCATCAGTTGTTATTCCCCCTTTATCATTTCCAATTGAGGTTACTAGAGATTTTACTTTTCTATTTCTATTTAGTCTGGCCAAAGGTTTATCTATTTTATTTATTTTTTAAAAAAAACAACTCCTGGGCGGCTCCTGTGGCTCAGCGAGTAGGGCGCTGGCCCCATATACCGAAGGTGGCGGGTTCAAGCCCGGCCTCGGCCAAACTGCAAAACAAAAAAATAGCCGGGCGCTGTGGCGGGCGCCTGTAGTCCCAGCTACTCGGG
>CAUYON010200533.1:0-66044 GCA_963573935.1 Arctocebus calabarensis | reverse complement strand
CCTGTAGTCCCAGCTACTTGGGAGGCGGAGGCAGGAGACTCGCTTGAGCCCAGGAATTGGAGGTTGCTGTGAGCTGTGATGTCACAGCACTCTATCCAGTGTGACAGCTTGAGGCTCTGTCTCAAAAAAAAAAAAAAATTTATACATACTAAGGTTGAGTTATTGAATCCTGAGAACTTTGTTGTTTATGTGTATATACACATGCGTATGTGTGTGTCTGTGTGTGTGTCTGCACGCTTGCGCACACACATATCTGTGTTCTGGGAGACGTAAAAGTTTATTTTTCTAGATCATAGTTAAAAATCTGAAAGCTTTGACCTATATCACACAAAACATATTCTCTGACAGTACAGTTATATTAGTATTTATCAGTGGTAATTCAAACCCCTTTTTGTGTTAGGGAATTTAAAGACACTGCAGCTCAAAATTCAGCGATCATATGGAAATTAGAAAATAAAACTGAATAATAATAAAAATACTGTGAATTGCAGCTTATAGGATGAAGCTACAGCAGTGCTTGGGAAAATTATTGCCTTAAATATTTGCTATAAGAAAAGAGAAAGGACTAAAAATTAATAAATGTCCATGTCAGGAGGTTAGAAAGAACAGAATAAACCAATGGGAGATGGAGGAGGAATAATGAAAATTAATATTTTTTAGTGAAAATTAATTTTATGGTTTGGATCACAAACCCAGAAGGTAGTTCTAGAATCATCACTGAAATTAAATCAGCAGTTAAAAATCAGCATCCTACCTACCTTTCCCTCCCTAGGAAAAGATTTTGCAGCACCAGTGCAGAAAGTTTACAGCCAAGTTTTTCCAAACCTATGAAGAATAGATAACCCCAGTTTTATACAAACTGCCCCAAAGAGTGGGAAAAGAGATGATACCTAGCTCATTCTTGAGATTTGAGTAATCCTGATACCAAAACTAGAGTGCAGTCTGAGAATGACCTCTAATTTTTCTCACTTTAGAACACACAAAGAATCCCACATAAAAATGTGAGCAAACCAAATCTAGTGATGTGTCAAAAAAGAAAAGAACCTCCATCAAGAAATGTTTACAACCTAAAAAGGTAATTAGGAATATAAAGTATCCTACTTAACTGGAAGAGAGATTTCTACCAAAAACCTACAGTAAATACAACATGTGATAGTGAAACATTAGAAGTAGAAACTTAGTAATGTGACAAGGTGTTCTCTGCACTGACTCTGTTCAACACTGCATTGGAGTTCTAAGCCAGCACCCTTACGCCAAAAAAAAGAAATGAGATCATAGGGATTAGAAAGCAAGAAACAATACTATCTTTCTGTTCCACAGATGACTTTTTTTGCAAAGAAAATTGAAGGGAAACTACAGAGTCCTAGATTTGACAAGAGTGTAGCATAATAGCTGGGTAAATAACATATATACGAAAATTAATAACTTTGCTCACTATCTATACCTGGGAAATAGAAAAAGTAATTTACAATAGTATCTTTGTCTAAGAGGTTTAAAAACAGCAATAATCTTAACCACCACAACAAAAAGACATGTAAGGTTTTTACAGAGAAAGTAAAAGCTTTCTAAAAGCATTAAAGAAAACATTTAAATGCCTTTAAGTGCTGTAGCATACTATGTTCATTGACAGGAAACTTCTGTGGTTACAAATGTCAGTTCTTCCTACATTCGCCTATAACTCCATTGTGATTTGAATAAAAATCATGGTAGAAATTTTGAAGGGCATACATAGGTCAGACGTGTGGTATTGATGCAGGACATAAATATACTAGTGAACAAAGTACAGAATCCAGAAACAGAGGTACCCGATGGTACAGAGGTGAACGTGTAAGTCTGTGGGGAAGAGACAAGTCAGGAAATAGTTCTGGGTAATCAAACTGATGAGGAAAAGTTATATCATTCTTTCCGGTCATATACCAAAGTAAATTCCTGGTGATGGAAAACCCAACTGCAAAAAAGCATTACCAAAATTTTTAGAAGAAAATAACTTTCAAACAGTAAAATGACTTCCATTGCAATGTTTATCTCTAGGAAGGTGCCCTGGCTGGCTGGGGTCAGGGAGATTATTCACTCTGTGGTAGGCATATTACACTATAGTTTTATGTAAATAGCATAAATTTTAAAAACCTAAATTTGTAGGAGTGTGAATAATAATATATGATCTAGTTATATAATTAGATCACAAACATAAATAAGCTATGTATAACTATACGAATAAATCTCAATAACAAGGTTTAGTCCAAAAAATGTTGTTTAATAAAACCCAGAGTAATGTCACTTGACATAGCAGTTAACCAGCACAGAAAGCGATATTGTATTTTGTGTGTGGACGTACATGTTTGTAATGTTAGCATAAACACCTAGAAATGATGTTTCTGCATGGGGGGAGTGGATGTTTCCTCTGGGGGGAGAGGATCTGTGTGCGTGCGCGCATGTGTGTGTGTGTGTGTATGAGCAAAATATACAATGGATAAACTTAGGTGGTGGATAATGGATGTTTATATTTTTCTTCTTACTCTTTTGTATGTTTATTTCATACCATTTTTTAAAATAAAGAGATGTTGATTCTCATGCAGCTGTGTCTGCCAGGGTCTCTGTTTTATCGTTATTGTTTCTGTTCTGTAACTGCCTGGTAGGTCACTGTGTGCCCAGGAGGTGGATCTGGAGGTTTGTTCTTTTTGCCTCTTCCTGCCCTGCAGCTTCGCTGAGTGTCCACCATGGTACAGCTGGCTAGTGAGGAGACTGAGCTCCAGGGTGCTTGCCGTTGAGGGTCTGTCCACAAAACTTACCCAAATCTCAGCTGCCCGATTGGACTAGGTTGGTTAACTACGAGTTAGCATATATCTTTGATGCCTAGAATTTGGGGCTTCTTCTTGCTTTCGTTCCCTGCATCTGGGACCAGAAGACGAGACAAGTGAGTTTCTGTCATCTGAGCCTGAGACTGGCCCCCAGCCTCTTGCATCCTTCCCTCTCTGGGCCTTCAGCTTTTTACTTTATGTTCTAAGTGTACTAGCTGTATAATATCCTAGGTTTTGCTTTTTGCTATTTCAGTTACCTGCAGCCAGCTGTGGTCTGAAAATACTAAATGGAAAATTCCAGAAATAAATGATACCTGGGTTTTAAGTTGCATGTCATTCTGAGCAGCATGGTGAAATTTTGCGCCATCTTGCCTCGTGTCTGCCAGGACGTGACTCTTCCATTTGTCTAGCAGATCCATGCTGCCCACGCTGGCCCTCCCAGGAGTCACTTGGTGGCCAGCTTGGTTATCAGATGCATGTGTTCATGTCACCCTTATTTTCCTTAATCAAGGCCCCCAAAATGCAAGAGTAGTGATGCCGGCATCTTGTAATTGTTCTATTTTATTACTGGTTATTGTTCATCTTTATTGTGCCTAATTTATAAATTAGGCTTTATCATAGGTATAGGGGAAAAAACAAGGCTTGGGACTATCCATTAGAACTGTTCAGGCATTCACTGGGGGTGAACATATCTTCAGTGGATGGGGTGGGCCATAGTAGTAAGTGAGTTAAAAAATATATATATATGTATGTATGTAACAGTAGTTTCTAAAATTGACAGGCTATAGATTGGTCAGATTGTATAAGTTATGGGTGGGCACACATTTGCCCTAATTCTTTGGCCTTGGGGGAAAAACCTGGAGAAGTTTCCGGCGGGGGGTGGGCTCTTCTCTCCCTGCAGATTTCAGGATGAAAGGCTTCAGACTCAGGGTCTCTCAGCATGATGTTTATGCCCCACCTGAGCTGACTCTGCACAGCAGCTGAAAGTTTGTTTTTCATTTTCATTTTTTTACTGTGGATGGTGATATTGCCTTAGCCTTAAATGTTTCAGTGTATTATTACTTAAGACTAGGGCTCTTCATTTTCCTGTGAAAGATTTCTTTAAAAAAATTCTAACTTGGGAATTAGTGGTAGGGTTGCAATTTCTTTTTAAAGCAAACCATTCTGCAAAAGTTGGGAAGACACATTTATGCTGCTCTAAAGCATACATTTTTGTGTTCTGTGGAGGAAAAATATTCTCATAAGTTTGCATTTATTGATTCTGAGCTCCTAACAGAGAATATGTTTTTGTATCCCATGTTTGCCTGTGTTGAGTAAGATTAAAGCTTAATTTTCCAAACTGGGCTTTTATGCCAAAATTTAGAAGTTGGAAACCACAAGGCTACATAGAGCTCTACAGTCTGTAACGGCAAACAGGCCCTGCTTTGTAGATGGCTGGTCACCGTGTCAGGGTCTGGTGACCTGTGCCAGCTGCAGCCCATAGGAGGCCACCCCTTGAGCACATAGTTGTTAGGAAGCCATTTGGGGTTTATAGAACCTCAGCCAGGGTGACCTAGGCCCCTACTATTAGTGTCCCGCTGGAGAAGGGGTGTGCTTAGAGGCTTTTTGTCATCTGGAGAGACTGAATGTAGTGATTATGATATACTTTTTGTACCTGAACATGTCTGTCTTGGCAGAGTTCTGAGAAGTCCTTGTGAGTACCCAGAGGAGTTTTAGTTGGTGGATGCCTACCGAGAAATGGGCTGACTGTACAGCGTTCCAAACCTTCTTGTTCCCATCCTCCTGCCCACTGAATCTATCTAATACACTTTTCTTTCCAGCACCTAACTTGGGAGTATGTTCCTAGAAAGTCTTTTGTTTGTTTATTTGTTTGTTTGGAAAGGCTCATTTGTCCCTTGATTGGCATGTGCGAAAGCCCTTTGGCTGTGGATCACATTATCATTGCCCATGGCCAGAGGTCAGAATCCAATTAAAAACATAATTGCCACTTTGCCCAGGCTTTGAAGGTCTTCTGGAGCTCTCCTAAGATTTTGTAGCTGTTAGGACCAGAATGAATAGTTGTGACTTGATCCTGCCCAATCCGGGATGACTGTCTGTGGGAGAAGTGAGCGTTACAGAAGCAGCTGATTAAGTTGTCCCCATAGAGAGCATGTGCTGGGAAGTTTTCATCATGAGCCTATTGATTGTCTTCCTGCAAGGGTCTTACTAGAAAGGCATGGCACACCGTACATTTGTTCTGCATTGAGAGATTTTTCTTAGAACATAATGCTGAGACATTTAAAACTGTCTCCTTTAAAATGCCCCAGTGTTAAAAATTGGACTTCATGATTGTTGTTTGAAAACTCCTACTCTACTTCCCTCCCCAACACCCATTCAAGAGGAATGGGAATCTCAACTTCTAGAAGAAGAGAAATCTCAGCTTCTGAGCCACCAACCAGCTTGGACCTGGCCTGCCTTAGTGTCAGGAGATTTTGGAGGGCAGTGCTGGGCAAAGCCTGGGCTCTTCTCTTCCTCCTCTCTACCCCTGCCACCCCCTTTTACCCACATCTTCTTACGCTCATGTCTGCTTCCTTCAGTGATCCTCTCCACAGGGGACCCAGTTTCTCACCGTCTCCAGTTCAGGGGACTGAGAATTGGCGAGAGCATCAACATTAGTTAAAAGTTGAGTGTGCGGTTCTCCTACCGCCACTGCAGCTCGGTGGGCGGCAGGAGTGGCAGAGGCCAGGCAGCCCAACTTCACAAAGGCTCTCAGTGGGTCCTGGCCTGCGCACCTGGCTTGTACCCTCCCCTCTGCCAGGATGCCCAAGGGGAAGGTCAGCTCTGGGAAGGCTCAGTGAAGGAAGAGCCCAAGGAGGAGTGAAGGAGGTTGGTGACGTTGTCAGCTAAATCTGCTCCTGCAAAAGTGGAAACAAGGCTCGGTGCCTGTGGCTCAAGCCACTAAAGCACCTGCCACATACAACTGAGCTGGCAGGTTCGAATCCAGCCCCAGCCTGCCAAACAACAATGAAGGTTGCAACCAGAAATAGCCGGGTGTTGTGGTGGGCGCCTATAGTCCCAGCTACTTGGGAGACGGAGGCAAGAGAATTGCTTAAGCCTAGGAGTTGGAGGTTGCTGTGAGCTGTGATGCCACAGCACTCTACCCAGAGCAACAGCTTGAGGCTCTGTCTCAAAAAAAAAAAAAAAAAAAGTGGAAATGAAGCCAAAACAGGAAGCAGCCAAGGATAAATCATCAGACAAAAAACTGCAATGGGCTCAGCACCCATAGCACAGTGGTTACAGGGCCAGCCACATACATTGAGGCTGTCGGGTTCAAACCCAGCCCAGGCCAGCTAAACAACAATAACAACAGCAACAAAAAATAGCCGGACGCTGTGGCAGGCACCCAAAGTCCCAGCTATTTGAGAGGCTGAGAAAAGAGAATCACTTAAGTCCGAGAGTTTGAGTTTGCTGTGAGCTGTGATGCCATAGCACTCTACCCAGGGTGACAAGGTGAGACTCTGTCTCAAAAAAAAAAAAAAAATGCAATGAAAAGGGAAAGAGGGTGCAAAGAAGCAGGCTGGCGTGGCTAACCAAGAAAGTAAAGACTCACCTGCAGAAAATGGGGAAGCTAAAACTGAGGAGAGTCTAGCTGCTGATGAAACAAGAGAAAGAAGCCGGTCTGTTTAATACCACATGCCACATCTTATCAGTGCCCTGGCTCCCTTCTTGTATAATCCAGAGGAACTTTATCAACTGTTTTGAACAAGCAAGTTTTTTAGTAGTTCTAGAAACATTATTTATTTATCATTGATTTACCTTTTTTGAGACAGAGTCTCACAATGTCGCTCTTGGTAGAGTGCCATGGTGTCACAGCTCACAGCAACCTCCAACTCTTGGGCTTAAGTGATTCTCTTGCCTCAGCCTCCCAAGTAGCTGGGACTATAGGCATCTGCCACAATGCCTGGTTATTTTTTGGTTGCATTTGTTTAGCTGGCTTGGGCTGGGTTTGAACCCACCACCCTCTGTGTATGTGGCTGGTGCCATAACCACTGTGCTATGGGCATCAAGCCTAGAAACATTTTTAGAAGGAGAGAATCCCACCTCATTGCATATTTTAAAATGTAAATGCTTTTGACAAGTAAAACCATTCACTGGTCGTTATTTTTTGGTAAAATCAGATATTGGGATATTGAATTATGGAGACTTGGGTGTCAGATCAACATCCTGTAGATGCGGGGCTAGGTTTTATACCCTGTAATACAAAGATTGTATTAGTGCACTGAATGACAACATAGAATCCCAGTCCTGCTGTCTTAAACACTTGGAATTACTTTTCCCATGTTGTTTTTTAGTAGAGTTATTTCCTGAAGAAAACCACTTTTTGGTCATGGTAGTCCTGTTTTCCTAATAACTTTGTTAATGTGCTATAAAAGATTGAAAATTTATATAGTATATATGGTAATAAATTGTGAATTGGTAGGACTTATATAATAGGTTATCAACATTTGACTGTATTAGTATTTGATATCCTCTTAAAGAAAATTTGCCCTCACATTTTAAGCTGGAAAGTCGCTGTAATTGTTTTAAAAAGAATGACAATTGGCTCGGCGCCTGTAGCACAGTGGTTACAGCACCAGCCACATACACCAAGGCTGACGGGTTCGAAACCAGCCCTGGCCAGCTAAACAACAATGACAACTGCATCAAAAAATAGCCGGGCATTGTGTTGGGCGCCTATAGTCCCAGCTACTTGGGAGGCTGAGGCAAGAGAATCACTTAAGCCCAAGAGTTAGAGGTTGCTGTGAACTGTGATGCTACGACACTCTACTGAGGGCAACATAGTTGAGACTCTTGTCTCAAAACAAAACAACAAAAAAAGAATTACAATAAATGGGCCAGGTGTAGTGGCTCTCGCCTGTACTCCTAGCACTCTGGGAGGCCAAGGAAGGAGGATTGCTTGAGCTCAGGAGTTCGAGACCAGCCTGAGCAAGAGCGAGCCCTGTCTCTACTAAAAATAGAAAAGTTAGCCGGGAGTTGTGGCATATTCCTGTAGCTCAAGCTACTCAGGAGGCTGAGGCAGGAGGATCGCTTGAGCCCAGGAGTTGAAGGTTACTGTAGGTATGATACCACAGTACTCTTCCCAGGATGAGAGAGAATCAGGTCTCAAAAAAACAATTATAATAAATGGCTTTTTAGATTTTTTGGAACATATATTAAAAAATTGTGTACAAATTGAAATGTCTATACTGCACCTCAACACAACCAATAAAATCTCAGTTATAAAAGAAAACCTTACTTGAGTATATCCAAATACAGATCTACCTCTTGGAGTTCCTCAGTGAAGTGGAACTTAGCCTGGGCTGTCCGCCAGGAGGGTGTGGTCCTAGTTGCTTCTGACTCTTTTTTTTTTTGCAGTTTTTGGCCGGGGCTGGGTTTGAACCCACCACCTCTGGCATATGGGGCTGGCGCCCTACTCCTTTGAGCCACAGGTGCCACCCTGCTTCTGACTCTTTGGACTGAACTTTGGTCCATAGGCAGTAAGAATGGTGTGGCTTCTCTTGGTTGGGGGGTGTGTGGTCTGGCAACAGTGCTGGTGACATTGCCCCACCCTCCCTCTGTGCAGCCTTTAGATGTGAAATCCCAAACCTGGAGTCTGCTGGGCCTCCTAAGAATTATTATTTCTTTAGCCCAGAATGCAAATTGCAGGCTTCGTAACTCCTCAGGAGTCATCGCTGTCAAGGTTGTTTTCCCTCACAGAATTCTTGCTGGCTTTTTGGGATTGTAACTCCTAATTTTTATCTTTGGCCTTGGGTAAGATGTTTATAGGTAGTTGTAGAGGGAGGCAGAGTAGAAGGGGCAAGGAGTTGGGGGGCCTACTTGCCAACCTGCATGTTTGCAAAAGCCTGCAATCATGTTTGGTTTAGCTTACTTGGCATTTTTGAAGTCGTTCAATTTTGCATTGAAAGAAGAAAAAGAAAAGATGTCTAGCCTAACACGAAAAATCAAAAAATCTCTTTACTCAGTCAGCTTTGGCTGGGTGGTGCCTGTTCCTTCATTCTGGGTGAGGTGTTTTTGCCAGTCTCTACCACTCACCATTATCTCACCTCTGGCCTGTGCCTGTGCCCATGTTCCCCTGTGGTGGCAGCTTCGCGATATGGGATCTTGGCTTCTGTGCCTCCTGGTGTTGTGTACTCCAGGTGCAGACCTGCTCTCTGCCATTTCCCAACTGTTGCTTCATCATTTCCCAGAACTAAGGGGACTGCTCAGATCTTGGATAAAAGTGGCTCATTTCTAAAGAAGAGCAGGTAAGAACATGTGACATTAGAGAGAGTTTGAGTTTGTTGCTTCTCTGAATTAGTCAGAAAAAATTTGTGAACCTTCATTTGGTGGTAGGGTAAGCGATGGAAACTGTTGACTGCCTCAGTTTCTACAAAAGTAATGTCTATGTATGTGTTTGGCAGGTGAAAGGAAAGCAAGCCAGAATGGACATTTACGACACTCAGACCTTGGGGGTTGTGGTCTTTGGCGGATTCATGGTGGTTTCTGCCATTGGCATCTTCCTGGTGTCAACCTTCTCCATGAAGGAAACATCGTATGAAGAAGCCTTAGCCAACCAGAGGAAGGAGATGGCGAAAACTCACCACCACAAAGTAGAGAAGAAAAAGAAGGAGAAGACAGTGGAAAAGAAAGGAAAGACCAAGAAAAAGGAAGAGAAACCCAATGGGAAGATACCTGACCATGAGTTGGCGCCCAACGTGACCGTCCTCCTTAGAGAGCCGGTGCGGGCACCTGCCATGGCTGTGGCTCCAACCCCAGTTCAGCCTCCCATGGTCATTGCCCCTGTTGCCACAGTTCCAGCCATGCCCCAAGAAAAACTAGCCTCCTCCCCTAAGGACAAAAAGAAGAAGGAGAAAAAAGTAGCAAAAGTGGAACCAGCAGTCAGTTCTGTAGTGAATTCCATCCAGGTTCTCACCTCAAAGGCTGCCATCTTGGAAACTGCTCCCAAGGAGGTGCCCATGGTGGCTGTGCCCCCAGTGGGTGCCAAGGGTAGTACCCCAGTTGCTTCTCAGGGCAGAAAAGCAGAGGGGGCTCAGAATCAGGGCAGGAAGGCCGAGGGGGCCCAGAACCAGGGCAAGAAGACCGAGGGGGCCCAGAACCAGGGTAAGAAGGCCGAGGGGGCCCAGAACCAGGGCAAGAAGGCCGAGGGGGCTCAGAACCAGGGTAAGAAGGCCGAGGGGGCCCAGAACCAGGGCAAGAAGGCCGAGGGGGCCCAGAACCAGGGCAAGAAGACCGAGGGGGCCCAGAACCAGGGCAAGAAGGTGGAAGGGGCCCAGAACCAGGGTAAGAAGGCCGAGGGGGCCCAGAACCAGGGCAAGAAGGTGGAAGGGGCCCAGAACCAGGGCAAGAAGGTGGAAGGGGCCCAGAACCAGGGTAAGAAAACAGAGGGGGCCCAGAACCAGGGCAAGAAGGTGGAAGGGGCCCAGAACCAGGGTAAGAAGGCCGAGGGGGCCCAGAACCAGGGCAAGAAGGCCGAAGGGGCCCAGAACCAGGGTAAAAAGGCCGAGGGGGCCCAGAACCAGGGCAAGAAAGCCGGGGGGCCCCAGAACCAGGGTAAAAAGGCAGAGGGAGCGCTAAACCAAGGGAAAATGGCAGAGGGGGTGCAAAATCAGGGAAGAAAGGCAGATGGGGTCCAGAACCAGGGTAAAAAGGCAGAGGGAACCGCAAACCAGGGCAAAAAGGTGGAAGGAGCTCAAAACCAGGGCAAAAAGGCTGAGGGAACCCCAAACCAGGGCAGAAATGTGGAAGGAGCTCAAAACCAGGGGAAGAGGGCAGATGGAACCCCAAACCAGGGGAGAAAGGCAGATGGGGCCCAGAACCAGGGGAAAAAGGGTGAAGGAGCCCCAAACCAGGGCAAAAAGGAAGATGTGGCCCAGAACCAGGGGAAAAAGGGCGAGGGAACCCTAAACCAGGGGAAAAAGGCTGAGGGGGCCCAAAACCAGGGCAAAAAGGGAGAGGGGACCCCCAACCAGAGCAGAAAGGCAGATGCAGTTGCTAATCAGGGCACAAAGGCAGAAGGAGTTACAAGCCGGGGGAAAAAAGCAGAGGGGGTCCCCAGTCAAGGCAGAAAGGCAGAGGGAACACCAAACCAGGGCAAAAAGGCAGAAGGGTCTCCCAATCAGGGCAAGAAAGTGGATGTGGCTGCTAATCAGGGCAAAAAGACTGAGTCGGCTGCCATCCAGGGCAAAAATACAGATACGGTCCAGAGCCAGGAGGCACCAAAGCAAGAGGCGCCTGCAAAGAAGAAGTCTGGTTCAAAGAAAAAAGGTGAGCCTGGTGAGTAACTGATTTTTTTATGATTAGAGGGAAAAACTGTCTTTAAATTACTTATGGGTTCCCTTTGAGATTGCCACTGTAGCAGTCAGCTATTGCCACAATAAGGCTGCGTAACAAACATTAAAAAAAATTCACAACAACAATCATTCTTTGCATTTTCTGGAAGTTGGCAGATCTGGGTTGATGTGGCTGGTACCTCTGCTTCAAGCTGTTTTAACTGGGTTGGCAGGTTGACCCCTTGCTGCAGGCCGAGCTGCAGTCTGTGCTACATGTGTTCCTTTGGGGGCTTTTCAGGGCAGAGGCTCTTCTTAGGGTTACAAAAGTTCATTTCAAGCAGGTCCATTTCAATCCAGCATCCCATTGGCCAGAATGAATCATACGATTGAACCTGAGTCAAGGGGTGAGGAGTCCACTGTGTCTCCAGGGGGAGGACTTGCAAGGTAAAGTGGGAAAGGAGAGGTGGGAAATTGGGAATAGAATTCCATGTACCGCAGAGTCTAGAACACTTGCATGTCTCAGCAGGTCTTTCTTAACTGTCTGGCTGTGTTTTGTCAGCCTGTCCTGTGTTCCTCTTCACCCAATGCTTTGGTGTAGCTTTATTCCTTCATCTATACTCATCGAGTGAAGAATGGTAGGACAGTTTTATTAAGTAGCAATTGCATTCCCCTCTTCACTTTGCCCTCTTCTCTGCCCGTCATTTAATGAAGCATTGTGGAGCACGAACACATACACTACATTAAATAGATGCTAGATAGTTTAGAGCATTGGTCAACTTTTATCTTTTTAGTGCATATTCTTTTTCATGTTCATACTCATTTGATTTCACTTAACCTTTTCTCCTTCCTTTTGCTTCTTTTTTTTGAGACTTTGAACAGTTATTATCTGATGGAACTTAATTGCATCTATCTTGGCAAAGGTATCTTGCAGGGTCAGAAATGCTTGGACATGTACTGGGTTACACAGGGCCCTTTGCTTTTGCAAAGTCTCCCTGTTTTGCCACTCTGTCTGGCTGTATGGCCTGTTCTCAGCTTTCTTCCTTCTCCTGTTGATAGGGCATTTGCTCAGGCAGCAGCTCCCTGCCTCACCTCACACTGGGGCCCCAGCCCATTGAGCAGCTGTGGGTTCCTGCTGGGAGTCAGGGACCAGCCTGGCTGTCCCCACCAAGTCAGGTGGCTTTGAAAGCCTTTTGGAAACCCAGACACTCAGCCTCAGCCCTACTTCCAGAGGATGAGGACAGCAGGCTAGCTTTTCTTTAACATGATGTCCCTTGAGCCATAACTAGGAAGGGAGCTGACAACTGGCTGTTATCTGGTTCTCCACATCAGGCATAGCCAGAGCTTTCTGTGTCCTATGGTTGTTCTTACCTCGTATGGTTTTTACACATTCGACATACAATGTTAAACAGAAATGTGATGATAATATGTCAGAAAGGCAAATTTGTCCTAATTTTCAGATAATAAAGAACATTGTTAGGAATGAGACCTGTGTGTGACCTCTGTGAACTTGTACAACAGTAAGTTGATTTAGGTAATAAAAAGAAAATTTTAATGAAGAAAACAGAGACTGCCCTGGCATCAGCCTAGCTCACAGCAACTTCAGATTCCTCAAGCCATCCTTCTGTACCAGGCTCTGGAGTAGCTGGGACTATAGGCACCTGCCATGATACTTGGCTAAGTTTTTTTAAGTTTTTTGTTTGTTTGTTTTGTCTATTTTTAGCAGAGATGGGGTCTCACCCTTGCTCAGGCTGGTCTGGAACTCCTAAGCTCAAGCAATCCTCCTGCCTCAGCCTCCTCTCAGAGTGCTAGGATTATAGGTGTGAGCCATTGCACCAGGCTCCGAACAGAGTTTTTTAAGTGGCTTTTCAAAGGCCTGTTCTGTCTGTTGTGTGAGCATATTCCCAACTATTATAATGACAAGTGCTAAAATCGTGTCACACCTAAGAACTTAAATGAAACAAACACTGTATTTCAATACAGAAAGAAAAATGTTCAGTGATGGGCAACATGTTCTCATGTTCATGATTTGGAAAAGTCTACTTAAACCCCTCAAACTCCCAAGCCCTCACTTCTGTATAAAAATTTAAAGTTTGGATGAAATTGATTTAGTTTTAAAAGAAATTTATATTGATCAGCACAGATGATGGAAGATGGTCACTTCGAGGTTGCCCTGAGAGGAAATCACTAGGACTGTGCCCCACGTAGTCAGCCACGTGGGCGGCCAGACCAAAATAGAGAGCAGAGATGTGGGGAACATGTGTTGACAATATGTCCCTGCAAGGTGAATGTCTATACTCCTCAGAGTGAGCAAGAGTCTGGAAACTGAGTACTTTACTGAGCTTTATTTTTGCTTTTCCAGAATTTGCACTGAGTAATCTTAACCTGGTTTTCCCTGGTTGGTGTGTAAAGGCATCTCCAGGATCCTGCCTGGGGAATGCAGGTTGTTCTCCTCCCTAGACTCTGAGGGGATGCTGGAGTTTTCCTACAGTGTTTCTCAAACTTTGGTATGGAGACAGGCTGCCTGGGGATCTTGTTAAGATAAAGATTCTGACTCGGGGTTTAGGCTAAGGCCTGAGATTCTGCATTTTTTTTTTTTTTTTTCAGAATATTATGGGGGTATAAATGTTTTGGTTTCATGAATTGTTTTTGAATAGTTTAAGTTATATGTATGCCCCTCATACAGGTAGGGTGCATTGTACCCATTAGGTGTTAATTTAATCCCCCCTCCCCACCTGCATGCTTTATGTTGACTTTACTGCCGAGTGTACGAATGTACGTATGGGTATTGCTTCATTAGTTCTGATTTAATAGTGAGTTCCTGTGTGTTTTTTCCATCCTTATGAAATTTCCCTTAGAAGAATGGTCTGCATTTTCATTCAGGTTGTTACACATACAGAAAGGCATTTTTTTATGGCTGAGTAGTACTCCATGGTGTATATATACCATGTTTTAGTAATCTTCTCGTTATTGATAGGCACTTCGGTTGGTTCCATATCTTTGTGATTGTGAACTGTGCTGCAATAAACATATTAGTGCATGTGCTTTTTTTGATAAAATGACTTTTTTTCCTTTAAGTAAATTTCCAATAGTGAAATTGCTGGACCAAATGGTAGGTCTACTTTTAGTTCTTTGAGATAACTCCATACAACTTTCCATAGAAGTTGTATTAGTTTACATTCTTACCAACAGTGTATAAGAATTCCTTTCTCTTCGCATCCATACTAGCATCTGTTGTTTTGGAACTTTTTGATAAAAGCCATTCTCACTGGAATTAGGTGATACCTGATTGTGATTTTGATTTTCATGTCCCTAAAGCTTAGAGATGTTGAGTATTTTTTCATATGTTTATTGGCCATTAGTCTTCTTTTGAAAAGCTTCTGTTCATGTCTTTTGTCCACTTTGTTACAGGGTGGTTTGATTTTTTTTTTTCTTCCTGATTTGCTTGAGTTCTTTCTAGACTCTGGTTATCATTTCTTCATAGGATGTACAGCACACAGAGAAGTTTTCTCCCATTCTGTAGGTTATCTGTTTGCTCTATTGATTGTTCCTTGGCTGTGCAGAAGCTTTTTAATTTCATTACATTCCATTTGTTAGCTTTTGTTGTTGCTGTCTTCATAAATTCTTTGCCCAGGTGATGTCTGTAAGAGTTTTTCCAACATTTTCTTCTAGAATTCTTGTTATTTCATGCATTAAAGTCTATTAACCATTGTGAATTAGTGTTTTCGAGTGGTGAGAGGTGTGGATCCTGCTTCAATCTTTTGCATGTGGCTAATCAATATTTCCAGCACCATTTATTAAATAGGGATTTTTTTTCCCCCAGCATATGTTATTTTATTTTATTTTTTTGAGACAGAGCCTTAAGCTGTCGCCCTGTGTAGAGTGCTGTGGTGTCACAGCTCATAGCAACCTCCATCTCCTAGGCTCAAGCAATTCTCTTGCCTCAGCCTCGCAAGTAGCTGGGACCACAGGCGCCCACCACAATGCCTGGCTGTCTGTTTGGCAGCCCCAGGCTGGATTCAAACCCGCCAGCTCTGGTGTATGTGGCTGGCACCTTAGCCGCTTGAGCTATAGGAGCCGAGCGCAGTGTATGTTATGGGCAATATGAGGATGGTTTTATGTCTGGATTTTCTGTTCTGATCCATTGGTCTATGTCTATTTTTGTGTCAGTACAATGGAGTTTTAGTTGCTATAGGCTTACAGTATAGCTTAAAGTCTAGTAAAGTGATGTCTCCCAATTTATTCTTACTATGTAAGGTTCTTATATTTGGGGTCTTTCCTGATTGTATATGAAACATACTTTTTTAAGATCTGCAAAGTATGATATTGGTATTTTAATGGGGATTACATTGAATCTGTAAATCACTTTGAGTAGTATAGACTTTTTTTTTTTAATCTGAGTCTCACTATGTCACCCATGGTAGAGTGCAGGGGCGTTACAGCTCACAGCAACCTCCAACTTTTGGGCTTAAGCGAGTCTCTTGCCTCAGCCTCCCAAGTACCTGGGACTACAGGCACTCGCCACAACCCCTGGCTATTTTTTGTTGTTATTTTGCCAGGCCTGGGCTGTGTTTTTTGCTTCTGTTTATGTGGTGAATCACAGGGATAGATTTGCAAATGTTGAACCATCCTTGCTTCCCTGGAATGAAGGAAAGTACTTGGTTGTGGTGGGTTAATTTTTTGATGTGTTGATGAATTTTGGTTTGCTAGAATTTGATGAATTCTGTTTGCTAGAATTTTATCAAGAATTTTTGCTTCTATACTCATAAGGGACATTGGTCTGTAGTTTTCTTTTTTGTTGTGTCCTTTCCTGGCTTTGGTATCAAATGATAGTGGCAGGGCCAGGCGTGGGGGCTCACCTCTGTAATCCTACAACTCTGGAAGGCCGAGGAAGATAGATGGCCTAAGCTTAGGAGTTCAAGATCAGCCTGAGCGGGAGCAAAACCCTGTCTCTAAAAATAGCCAGATGTTGTGTTGGACATCTGTAGTCCCATGTCTGTAGGAGTCTGAGGGTAGAGGATCACTTGTGCCCAAAAGTTTGAGGTGGCTGTGAGCTGTGACACTACAGCACTGTACTGAGGGCGACAAAGTAAGTTAAGACTCTGTCTTTTTTTTTTAAAAAAAAGATGATATAGTCTTCGTAGAATGAGTTGGGGAGGATTCCTTCCTTCTCAGTGTTATGAAATAATTTCTACAGTATAGGTACAAATTCCTCTTTGTAGGTCTAGTAAAATTCGGCTATGAAGCCATCTGGTCCAGGACTCTTTTGCTTGAAAGTTTTTTTGTTGCTGCCTCAATTTTGTTTCTTGATATTGGTTTAAGAGTTCTGTTTCTTCCTGATTGTGCCTAGCAGGTTGTATGTTTCCAACCATCCATTCTTCATTTTTTTCCATGGAAGAATTCATACATTTCTTCTTTTTTTTCCAGTTATTTGCATAGAAGTTTTTATATTATTCAGAGATGATGTTTTATATTTTTGTAGACTCAGTATCTCCTTTTTCATTTCTGATTGAGCTTATTAGGGTTGTTTCTTTCCTGGTTTTGGTTAATCTAGCAAGAAGTCTATTTTGTTTACCTTTTCAAAGAACCAACTTTTTATTTCATTAATTATATGTATAATTTTGTGTGTGTGTGTGAGGCAGAGCCTCAAGCTGTTGCCCTGGGTAGAGTGCTGTGGCATCACAGCTCACAGCAACCTCCAGCTCCTGGGCTCAAGTGATTGTCCTGCCTCCACCTCCCAAGTAGCTGGGACTACAGGTGCCTGCCACAATGCCCGGCTGTTTTTTGTTTGCAGCCGTCATTGTTGTTTGGTGGGCCCGGGCTGGATTCCAACCCACCAGCTCAGGTGTATGTGGCTGGTGCCTTAGCCACTTGAGCCACAGGCATGAGCCTGTATAATTTTTTGTAATTTTTTATAATTTCATTTAGTTCTCTTGTGACCTAAGTTATTTTTTTTCCTTTTGCTGGGTTTGAGATTGGTTTGCTCTTTCTTATCTAATTCCTTGGAACTAATCATTAGTTTGTTGATTTGTGATCTTTCTGTATTTTTGATATAAGCATAGGCTGTGAATATTCTTCTCCGAACTGCTTTTGCTGAATCTCACAGATTTTTTTTTTTTTTTTGAGACAGAGCCTCAAGCTGTCACCCTGGATAGAGTGCTGTGGCATCATAGCTCACAGCAACCTCCAATTCCTGGGCTCAAGCAAGTCTCTTGCCTCTGCCTCCCAAGTAGCTGGGACTGCAGGCACCCACCACAATGCCCGGCCATTTTTTGGTTGCAGCCGTCATTGTTTGTTGGGGCCCAGGCTGGATTCGAACCCGCCAGCTCAGGTTTACATGGCTGGCGCCTTAGCCTATTGAGCCACAGGTGCCAAGCCAGAATCTCACAGATTTTGATAACTTGTCTCCTTTTTGTAATTTAGTTTGAAGAATCTTAAGATTTTCATTTTAATTTCCTCCTTGACCCAAGGATTATTCAGCAATAGGTTGTTTAATTTCTATTACTTTGTGTAAAATTGAGTGTTTCTGTTGGAGTTGATTTCTAATTTTATTCCACTTTGGTCAGAGAAGATACATGGTATAATTTCTATTTTTTTGAATTTGTTAAGACCTGTTTTGTGGCCTAAAATATGACCAGTCTTGGAGAATGTTGCATGTGCTGATGAAAAGAATGTATATCCAGTAGTTTGGGGGTAGAATGTTCTGTAAATGTCTGTTAGACCCATTTGCTCTGGAGCAGTGTTTTTCAACCTTTTTTTAATCTCACAGCACACTTGAACGTGTAGTTAAACCTGTGTGGCACACTTAAGTTGATCAAAAAAAAAAAGTTAAAAAAAGAATATACTTACTGTGCTATGACCTTCTTTTGAAAATAAATTAGTGCTCTTTAAAACTTTTCATGGCTCACCAGTGTGCTGCAGCACACCGGTTGAAAATCACAGCTCTGGAGTCTCGTTTAAGTCCTGTGTTTCTTTATTTTCTGCTTGGAGGATTTGTCCAGTTCTGTCAGTGTGGTGTTTAAGTCCCCAGCTATTGCAGTATTGCTGTTTATCACTTTGTTTAGATCTAGTAGGGTTTGCTTTATAAATCTGAGTATACCTGTGTTAAGTGCATAAATGTTTATTATTGTCATATCCTCTTGTTGAATTATTCTCTTTACCATTATGTAATGACCATCTTTGTCTTTCTTTGCTTTTGTTGCTTTGAAGTCTGTGTTACCTGATTTATCATGGCTACACCAGTTTGCTTTTGGTTTTCATTTACATGAAATGTTGTTTTCCATTCCTTTACCTTGAGTCTGAACGAGTCTTTCTGGGTTAGATATGTTTCCTGGAGACAGCAAATACTTGCCTTGTATTTTTTATCCATTCAGCCAGCCTATATTCTTGAGAGGAGAATTCAGTCCATTCACATTTATCGAGAGAACTGATGAGTGGGTGGATTTCTGTTCATCCTGTTGAGTAGAACTGCACTGATTTGTTTTACCTCTTGAGCCATTGTGGTATCTGGGCTCTGAGCCACAGTGTTTGGATGGGTTTACACAGGCAGATACCTACTGTGATGATCAATGTATAATTTGAATACTTCCTACAGGATAAGTCTGGTCTTGAAAAATTCCCTCAGCCTTTGTTTGTCTGAGAAAATCTTTATTTTTCTCTTACATATAAGAAACTTTTCTTTACAGGGTACAGAATTCTAGGCTGGTCATCGTTCTGTTTGAGAAGAGTGAGAATGGGGCCCCAGTCCCTTCTGGCTTATAAGGGACTCAGTTGAGAAGACTGCAGTTAGTCTGAGTTTCCCTTTGTAAGTTACCCGATGTTTTTGCCTTATACTTTCTAGGAGTTCTCTTACTTTGACCAGCGATTGCCTCTTGGTGATGAATCTCCCAGGAGTCCATTGAGCACTTCTAGTACCCAAATATTCAGATTTCTAGCAAGACCTGGGAAATTTTCCTCAAGTATTCCCTCAAATAGATTTTCCAGTCCTTGTGTGTTTTCTTCTTCACCTTTGGGAATTTCCGTGATTCTTATGTTAGGTCTCTTTACACAATCCCATTAGGCTTTGTTAGTTCTTCTTATTTCTCTGTTCTTTCTCTTGACTGACTTTTTAAATTCGAAAGTATTGTCTTCTAGCTCTGAGATACTTTTTCTGCCTAATGTAGCCTATTTTTAAGGCTAGTGTTTTGTATTTCCTTGAATGAATTTTTTATTTCCAGTCAATCAAGCTCTCCTTAATTTGTTTTTTTTTTTAACCTTTTGACTTCGAACAACATCTATAGGCAGTCAAATAAGATGTTTGTTTGGTGCGAATGATGCCTGTAGGCACATTTGATTTCTGAGCTCTCCGCAAAGTGTTGCCCAGACTAGAGTGCAGTAACGTCATCATAGCTCACTGAAACCTCACAATTCTGGGCTCAAGCAATCCTCCTGCTTCAGCCTCTTAAGTGGCTGGGACTACAGGCATGCACCATCACTCCCACCTAATTTTTCAGGTTTTTTTTTTTTTGCAGTTTTTGGCTGGGGTTGGGATTGAGCCTGCCACCTCTAGCATATGGGGCCAGCTTCCTACTCCTTTGAGCTACAGGAGCCACCCCTTTTTTTTTTTTTTAAACAGAGATGGAGTATTGCTCTTCTCCTGCCTTGGTTTCCCAGACTTCTAGGATTATAGGCATGAGTCACCACATCTGGGTCAATTTTTGTTGTTAATAATTTTATTTCCTTAGTGAATTTTTCATTTATTTTCTGCATTGTTTCCTTGTAGTGGGATTCTTTTTTCTCTTGTATTTTATTAAACTTCCTTACAATCTATATTCAGAATTATGTATCAGTCATTTCATTGTTCTCATTTTGGTTAGTTTCCATTGGTACATATGAGGCTGGACATTTACGTTTGTGAACTTGTCCTAGAAAAAGTGCTACATACTTCATTGTTGAATAACACCATTGTCACTGTCCTCCCGACAGTCAGCAGTGAGGTATGTGGCACTTTTTCTAGGATGAGTTCATGAACTTAATTGTCTGAACTTACTGTTTTCTTTTGGTGGTGTCCTTTCACTCTGATTTTTCTTGTATCCAGAGGTCTTTCACTGATCCTTCTCATTTGGAGTAGCTTTTGCTTCTTATTTTTGGATTTTCTTTTGTTTGGATGATGACATGCCCAGTTTAATCTCTGACAGAGTGGGAGGTGCTTGTAGATGAGACTCAAACCTTGTATAATTGAGTAATAAATGTTGTAAAGGATATGCAAATTGGCCTCCCCATCAGGAGGTGGCACTTGCCAGGAGGAATGGGCTACAATATTGTTTTGGGTTCCTGGGTCCTGCAACTTGTCTTTCAAGAGAAGCTCTTGATTGCCTTTGGTGGTAGCGAGGCCCTGGATCTTCAGATGAGTTCTTATTCTCTGATAGGGGAGAGGTGAATATGGCTGGGTGGGGCTGGGTTAGGGGAGCTTGCCTTCAGGCTCCACAGTAGGTGGCAAAGTATCTGTTTCAGCAAGGGTCAAAGGTCTGTCCCCAGCTTCTAGGCATAGTTGCCAGGTTGGGACTGTAATGGCCTCAACCAATCACACATCTCCCCTCCTTGTCCCTAAGCAATGTGATTGAGACCTGGGGGTATAGGATCTGGCCTGCAGTCCCCAGTCCCTGAAGATCAAACACCGACCATGTCAGAGAGAAACCCACTGGTCCTGAATTGCCTATGGGGTGCCCACACAGATTTGATGTACCTCCATCGTAGGACCTGCCCCACTCTGATTGAGTTGTGGGTGAACAGCACCAGGGAGGGCCATCAGGCTGGTAGCTCACAGTCTGAGCACCCCACCCCACCCTCCGTCCACTGCCGGACCCTGGAGGAAAGGTCTGAGCCCCACTCTCTGGAAGCCTCAGCTCAGGTCTGCCGTGATGAGAAGTGACCCCAAGGGTGCTGGCAGCCTGGTGCTTTGTCCTCAAGAAGCTCCCAGTTCATTTGCAGCAGCAGCTTTTGGACTCATGAGGGTAGAGGAGGGTACAGTGGCTTAATTGTCTCTCTAGGCAGCCATAGGTGGGAGAGAGGGAAGGGAAAGAGTCTGGAAAGATCTGAGCCCCAGTCTCTGGAAGCCCCAGTGTGGGGGGTGCACCAAGGGAGAGGAAGAGCAGGGTCTGGGAGCCCTGGCTCAGCCATCTCAGCAGCCGCAAGCAGGGCAGGGGAGAAAAGGGTCTGAATGGAAAGAAGCTCGCTCTCTGGCTGACTCTGTCACCTCCACCCAGCAGGCAGCCCACCCAGAATGTCCAGGTTCTAGGCTTACACAGATCCCCTGCTGTCCCCATGTGGCACCTCAGTTTGGGCCAGAGTAGGGAAATATGTGTGTGGGAATGAGTGAGATGAACATCGAGGGGCCAAAGCCCCCCTGGAGAGGTCAGAGGGACACAGTGAGCGGAGAATCAGTGTGGCACCTTGTCCCAGCTCGGGTCCACAGTGATGAGAAACAACCCCAAGGGCTCTGGCAGCCTGACGCTTCATCCTCAAGAAGCTCCCAGTTCACTGGCAATAGCAGCTTTTGGGGTCGCCAGGGCAGAAGATGTCTCTAGCAGCTCGGGGCCCACTGCCTGCCAGCGATGCGGAGGAGAAAGTACTGCGCCCTGACCCTTCTCCCTGGGTCCAGCCTCTCTGGGGATGATCTCTGCCAGCATCTTGCTCCTTCATGTTCTGCTCCGCACCTTTTTCCGCATCTAGTATGTGAGAATTCTAATTACTCCCCATTGTCATCAGCGTTTGGGATAATTACAGGATAAGAATTTCCTTGACTCAAAATAGCCAACTGTTTTTCTCCACATTCCCAAGGTACTATTCTTAAAACTGGAAATTAGATTTTTTAAAGGAATCCTTGAAATCCAAAACCAGCTTTTGTGTTGCTAAAATATGATCAGTTGAACTCTTGTCTTCCTGGCAGCTTGGGTGCCAGGTTCTACATTTCTGCCCAGCTCCTAGGACAGCCCAGGCCCATACTTAGGGTTAGTAAGGACCCAGGACACATTTTGATTTAGCCAACAACCAGCTTTAAAAATTCACATTAAAACAAACAAGAAACATTAGAAAAAGCTACTACTGTAATCATAAAATGTGGATATGGTTAAAATGCTGGTATTACAAAGTGACCCTTTTGAAAGGCAATTTAGTTTTTCTTTTTTCTCCTGTGAGGAAACAGTACAAACTGTGGCCGCCCATAGTGGTCCCTCGGTGCGTGCTACCTCCACCAGGCGCGGTGCAGCCGCTGATAGTGATGTTGGGAAGGTTCCATGGTAGTGCGCAGAGACGGGGTCGCTGTGACTGTTAATTGAAGAGGTAGCATACCAATAATAATGGAAGATAGAGACATTAGGTAAGTGACATTTTAGACACTTAAGTCTAAAAACATAATTGCAGGAGTGTGCCACAGTGAGAGCTCTACTTGTTTTTTGGGCTTTTTCTTCAATGTCATAATATTTTATCCTTCAAAAGTCAAAAAGCATCCCTGAAGAAGGCACTGGGTCTCATGGCTGTACCAGCACCCTGTGGGGCTGGAAATGCCTGCCTGGAAAGAATTCTAATGAGCTGTTGAAGTAGAAAATTTCCTACTAAAACTCTTATTTGATGGCCTTTAGAAGTTATTTTAGGGGCATAAAATCTGGTCTTGATATATTATCTTAATTTAGTCATCATTCCACAAAATAAAGCAATAATGACACTTCCTCAATTTCAGATATTAAGAAAACCCAGAAAGGTACCTGGTGGGCAAGAGCCGGTGAAACCTTGCTCTTGTGTGCTGAACCCGTGGCTGCAGCTCAGCACATCAGGCCTGTGCATGTGGAGTCACGTCAATGGTTCTGGGGTGACTTGCAGAGAAGGACCCAAGAAGAGTTACAGAAGCCAGACCTGAGAGGGTGGGTGAAGGCCATTTATAACAACCCAGGACTGTCGCCAAGGGAGCACGGGCTGGGTGACCAGGTCCAGAGCTCCCGCCACAGGGACCCATTCATGAGTGTCTCTCTCTCTTCTTATTTAATAAGTGGACCCATGTAGTTTAGATCCTCTGATTGTCAAGCAGCATCCGCTCAGAGGGACGGTGGAGGCGTTTATGCACATGGAGGGGCGTTGTTAGCAAATGCACACAACTCAGGTGGCAAGGCCTGAAACCCCAGCTGACAGCACATGTGTTCAGTGTACTCCTTTTCTATAGAATCAGACTACAGGTTTAGCCACAGAAAACCTTTACCTCCTTAATGTGTCTAAAGTTCTGTGGTCCCAGGTAAAGAGCTTGTCACTGGGGACCTGCGTCTATAGGAAGGAACATTCAGGATTCTGGCTTGGAGGTTCAGAACTCAGCTTCTGCTGCCACAGTCTCTGTGATGGAGGCAGAATACCCTTAGTTCATTGCAAAGGGGTCACACTTGGAGTGAAAGGAGGGGAGGCAGGCCTGGGCTGTGAGGGTGTCGGCATAGGTGACATGGAGGTGGTGTCTGTGCCAGGCTGCATGGGTGGCACCCGAAGTGGAGAACATGTCTTTCCTTGTGTCTGTTAGTGCAGTTGGTCATACTCACACAACTAGTTTGTGTTCACAAGTGACTGTTTCCTTTGAATTGTATGCTGCACTTTTCTGTGGTCTGTGCTGCTGTGTCTGATAATGTCCCCATCATTTGGGTCTTTCATTGCTGGCAGCTATCAGGCTAGCATGCATGTGTGTGTGTGTGTGTGTGTGTGTGTGTGTGTGTGTGTTGCGTATGTGTTGGTTCCAGGCTGACCTTGGCCTAGCAACCCATTTGGATTTGTCTTATATGGTCTCTGCCACAGTCTGCTTATTCTCTAGCACAAATGTATTTCTATATACTGATGGGCTCCTGGGACATTTTTTGACCTCTTTGTGACTGCCATCTTCCTGCCCAAGCTACTGCCAGGTGGTACAGGTAGGCCGGGTGAGGCGGGCTGTCTAGGCCCAGCTTCCAGCAGCTCTGCAGCTCCATCTGTACGGGACAGAGGCCCTAGGGTGGCTGAGTGAAGCTATGTGCCTTTCTCCTCACCCTCACGCTGGGTGTCCCCATATGCAAACGTGAATGTAGGGAAAAGGCCGAGGGGAAGCTGGGTGTGTTGCTGCAGAGGCCCGAGGGCCCTGCTGCAGGCCCCTCTCTGTGGAGAACTGCGCCAGAGCCCCAGGTCAGCAGTGTGCTTTGAGTATTGGCCACCTTGTATTATGAAGGCCTTTTGTGTCTCTGGGAACTGAGTCATTGTCAGCAGTATTCCTCCAGGTATCATTTCCTCCACGTTCCACCGTGCTGTGTTGGCCACGAGCTGTGCTGCCAGAGCGTGGGGGGCCCGGATCTGTGAGTTGATGGCACGAGTTCTCACCCATGTCTGTGGGATATGTCCCCTACATCCTTGCAGTTGCAGAGCTAGAGCCTCCCCAAGGGTACAGCGAGGGCCATGCATCCCTGTGCCCTCCTGAGCAAGGCGGTGGCAAGAGTTAAAGAGAGGGCACCTGTCACCCAGTGGCAACCTCGAGTGAACCAGGCTCCAGTCGAGAGCAGTTTGGAGCCCAGGCTCACTGTGGGGCTATAGAGTGTACAAGCTATACTTTCTCAGTTTAGGGCTCTGGTTTCTCAGGGCACGAGTCCACACTGTTTGACCCAAACTCACTCCAAGTGCTGGGATGGGACAGCTGTCCTGATGATGTAACACCAAGATGCTAATTAGTACATGATCAGTGCAGCTCAGGACTCAGGGTGGGAGGCCAAAGGGCTTAATTTTGCAGGCAAAGACTAAATGTGAGGCTAAAATAGATTTCTATAAAACTATCACTACCATATGCACAGGCTTCCTGTGCAAGAAACCTGGCTCTCTTAACGTTGAGTCCCCTGTTGGAGAATCAGCCATTGAGGTGCCTCAGGTGACAGCAACCCAGCACCAGGAAGCTTCGTTTCTGGGGAGCTTCCACTCTGTGACTCCATCCGTTCCCTCTCCTTCAAACATTCAGAAAAGAACTTGTGCCTTTCATTGTGTAAGCAAGTATTTTCTCCTTATTCCGTGTCCAGATTATGATGGGCGCCCTCCCCGAACTTCTAATCACTCCCATGGGCACAGCAGAACCACATGAGCAATGGCTAAGTCAGAAAACAACTGAATGGGCCTCTCATCATGAGCTGTGAAATGTTTTCGGAGAGCAGCATAGCACTGTCTTCCTAAATTAAAAATGTACCCAGTTTTTGACTTAGCAATGACATATCCAGGATTTATCAAGACACTCAAACAATGTATGTACATCACTGCAGCATTAATTTTAGCTGCAAAAAACCCAGCAGACTACTTAAATGTCATTTAAGTAAATGAAGATACATTCATGCTGGGGAATATTATGCTGCTGAATGAGGCAGCTTTGCAGGTGCAATATGAAAAGATGTCACCAATACACTGCTAAGCAGTGAGAACAGTGTGCACAGCAGAGCCTGTTCGCAGGTGCCCACGTGACCAGCAGCGTTAATCTGGAGCCCCCTGGTAAGTGGGTGGTGATTGGGATGAAGCAAGAAGACTCAATTTTCACCTTCCGTGCTTCTATACTGTTTGAAATTTGTTTGCTAGAAACACATATTTATAGAATAATTTTAAAAAGCAAGGCTTAGGAAGGTAGATATTCCCTTGTCAAATACAGTCAGAGACAAGTGGTAAAAACCTATCGTTCAGCCCCAATCTGCTCTTGTAGGAAAATCAGAGCAGAAGTTCAGGAATAGCTCCCCTTGGGCCTGCAGAGCGTGTCTTACACCCGCCTCCATCCCTGCTGGGTCTCCCTCTGGGCACCTGTCAGTAGGGCCCTGCTGGACTGAGCAGGCAATGGGCAAACCCCGAAGACTGAGGAAGCAACCCCAGGCCCTAGAGGACCCCAGCCCTGGTGCTGGATTTGCTGCTCAAGTGTCATGGTCTTTCAGCAACCAGAAAGAGAAGGAGCTGAGTGTGACATCAATACAGGGCTGAATAGACGCATCTGTTTTTACAGGGACACCTACAAGATGAACCAAGAGGCCACCTCCCTCCAGCGGCCCTGTTCAGAGCAGTGCTGTACAGAACTCTCCATTCTATCTCTGCACTGGCTAAAGGTAGCCACTAGCCATGCAGGACCAGTGGGCACTTGGAGTGTGGCTAGTGTGACTGATGAACAGAATCTTTAATTTTATTTACTTTTGATTGATTTCAGTGATAGTTTAAGTGGCTCGTGTGACTATTAGCTCCCATAATGGATGTTAGACCCCAGCCCTTTGCTGCCCACCATCAAAACCTCCAGGTCCTAGAGGCTTCCCCGCCTAAGTCAAGTCTCCTCCACATGCTGGAGAAACCCCTTTCCCAGACTGCTCCACACCAGTGATCCAGAGCCTACCCCTCAGGGCCTCCCGATCCCCACCGCTCAGGTCATCAGGCGCCTCAACCACTCACACCTCTAGATGGCCAAGTCTCTGGACACCCCTGGCCAGTCAGCCCACCTAGAGGTCTTGCCGCAGTCCCCTCAGGTTGAACACCTGCAGGCCCCAGAGAAGCTGGGCTGGGTAGGCCGTAGATAGACTGAGGGGCAGGGAGGCCATGGGGCGGCTGGGGCTGCTCGCAGCCTTTCCAAAAGCAGGAACATGAAGTCTGACTGAAGTGTAGTGCGCCCCCCACCCCCACCCCCCAGCCGCACGGTCCCAGCCACAAATGACACCCATGACCCAGATGAATCCTGGGACTTGTGACCTTTCTGCCTAATGGAAGAAGGTGGTGCCCTCAAGGGCACTTCTCTCTTGGGCAGTGGACTATTAGTGAATGCAGTCCCCTCCCCGAGCCTGCTGATGCAAGCCAGTTTGACTCTGGGGCTAGAAGCCATTATTTCAAGGCCTAGGAGAGCCCTCTTGACTTTTGAGGTAGAAAACACTCAGAAACAGGCATTTAAGGGCCCTTCGTTGCCACTTTGGCAAACAGACAAGTCTATATGAGAGAAAGAAGCCACCTTTGGAAGGTGGGATCATGGGTACATTTTAATATCTTTCTTTCACCTTTATACATTTTCCAGTTTTTCTATAATTTTTTTTTTTTAAAGGAGAAGAAACAAAAACTCCATGATTTGTCTCTGAGTCAAATGCACAGGCTGTCATTGTAGCAAAGCTCTCTTGTGGGTGTGTCAGGGCAGCCTTGCATGGCCACGGGTTTCTCAGCATCCTCTGAGCAGTAGAAAGGTGTGCCTTCCTGGGTGCCTAGGGTCAGGAAAGGTCATGGCCATTTCTCAGGCCTCATGGAGGAGGCAGGTGCCCATCCCATCCCTTCATCCCAGAGATGAGGGATGGTGTGCCCAGTAACACTGGCGTCTAGTGTCTGTTCATGAACTGAGAAGGCGGTTCCCACATCCTGGAACCTGGCAGTATCTGGGGGCAGGGGTCTGTGTGCCCACGTTGCACGAAGTCTTGTTGAGCCACCATTCTGGCCCTACCAGATTGGGTAGAGATGCACAATAGGAAATGTCACCCTACATGTGGAATCATGTTCTAAAATCTCCTGGGGTAGGGGTCATAGGTTGTGCCGAGTTGGTGAGAGTTGTCAGACCTCCCAGGATACTTGACTCACGTGTCTGCGGCATAGCAGGGTCCTCCTCTGAAACTGAGCTGGCAGGATGAGCGCACCGTCTTCTAGCTGCTCAGCCCCTGACTCCCGCCCGGGATCTGTTCAGATGTGTGGTATGGAGCTCCTTTCTGTGATCTTCCTACGCACAATTCTACGTGTGAATTTGTATTTTACAAAGGCAGAACCTGGCGCTTAGATGTCCAAAAGTCACTCTGCCAGCAGATGGCAGAGCCATCCTTACCCTGCCTGGCAGGGCCCAAGCCCTTCTCACCCCAGGAGACATGAAGTGTGCTTTGAGAGCAAGCTCGATTCTTTTTCTTTTGAACTTAACTCATTTTCTAAGAGTCTAAAGTTCTGAAAGAAACTCTGGGGCTTTGAGCCTTTATTCACTTTTTGTGTTAAGTTCTTTTTCTTTTTTTCTTTTTTTAAAGAAGAACAAAAGCATCCCCTAGGGAAGCCAGCCAAGTATCAGTGTGAGAAGGTGCTAGATGCCAGTCTTCCAGAAATCTCTGTCAGCCACTGGAGCACACGGTGGGGCTAGGGCTCAAGTCACTGCCCAGGCAGCTGCGATCAGAACCCGGGGTTATAAATTCTCTGTCTTTTTCTGCAAGTATTAGGCAAAATCTTGGTAGTCTTTTAAAGCATATGCTCCTCAGACCAGCTTTTGTTCCTGGAGAACCCGGGAGAGGGCCTTTCCCAGAGTTCCTCCAGGAACTATCTTTCCTTAAAAAAATGTATTATGTGGGTATTCCTCCCCTCAGGTATAAAATTGTTTGTATTGAAAATTGGAGGAAGAAATGAATATTTAAAGAGAAAAACAAAGTCATTCCATCTTTAGAATATTTTAAAATTCCACCAGACATCATTAAATGCAGATAACTTTTCCTCCAAGTGAGGGATGGAAAGGCCTGGTTAAAAGGCCCCAAATTGGGTTGCTCTGACATTATTTATACCTAATTCCGGTGCTGTTATAGCCTCAGATGTGGTTCTCTGTGGCATCAGGGCCAAGTGTGGCTGCTTCCCCTTGGCCTGCCCCCTGTTATGGGGGGCCGAGCAGAACCTGGGAGGGCTGGCTTCTTGGCCTGAGCCTGGCTGAGAGTTGCTGTTAGCACATCCCGCCTCAGCTGCAGGCGGGTGAGCAGCGGGTGAGCCTCTTGGTGCCTTTGGTAGGTCTTAGTTCTTCGAGGGCCTCACGAGGTTGTTCTCCCGTGGACTCGGGGACCCTTCCCAGCCGCATTCCAGGAATGTGCAGTTAGGGAGAGGCCAGCAGCAGTGTTGGCCAGAGTCCCTTGTTCCTAGAGATGGTACTCTCTGCCAGCTTAGGGCAGGACTCTGAAGAGATCTAGCCCCTCTGATGAAGAGAGAGAGGCCCTCTGGACTTGGGGTCAGTGGGAGCAGGGAGCTTGTCTCTGGTCTCTACGCCTTCGGCTGTGGACGCTTGAGGAGGTGAGGTGCAGGAAGCCTTTCCCAGGGTGTTGGCCTTCTCACAGCAGTCAGTTTGGCTGGGGTAATTGGGGATGGCAGGGCCTGGAAGACAGCCTGAGGTTGAAGTCTGGCTTTACCCTTGTTGGGGGAGCCATGCTGGTCTGGGTCTTCAGATCTGGTCTGGACCATCCCCAGGAAAATGAGTGTCTTAGCCATTGGAGTTCTCCCCCAGCCCTCCAGACCATGCCTTGTGTCTGATTCCACTGTCAGCTCCCAGGCTTGGCACCTGGGCTTCTCCCATCAGCTCAGCTGCCTAAAGACATGGGCCTGGACCCTGGTCTGCCTGCCTCCAGCCTTGGCCCTCTGAGTGTCCTGAAATGGTTTTCTCTAACTCAAACTGTACTCCTTTCTAGGCATGGCTTGTCATCTGCAGGGTCAAGTCTGATTCTAGGGGCCTGTGAAGACCTGAACATCCTCCAGCCTTGGCTACAAATCTGACTAATGAGGCCCCGGCAAGCCTCAGCCCTTCCTTGCTGCTCTCTTTCCTGAAGCCCCTCCCCACCTCCCTGTCCCGCGCTGCTTGCCCGGCATGGCTGCCAGAACTGCTTCCCGGGTCCCTTTGTGTCTGCTGCGAGATGGCTCGGTGTGCCTCTAGGCTGCGGGCATCTCACCTTTCACTTGCCCTTCCTGGTCCAGAATTTTATAGATTGTCGGGCACATCATAGGTGCGTTCTGTGTCTGGGGTGCTGGGCACCTAAGCGATAGCCAGAGCCTTTGGTCTGGCCCATCGCAGGGCCAGGTGATGATCCCCTCCTGTTAGCACCAGCTGTGGCCCATTCCCCCACCCTGTCTGTTGGCTGAGTGAGCGGGTGTGAGCAGCGCAGGAGTGTTCTAGGGGCTCAGTCTCCCCTATGGTTAAGCCCCTCCTCTGGCTGAGACCTGGCTATTGGGGACCCTGGAAATTATGTCGAGAGAAAAGTATTCCGAAAGGACCCCATGATTGCAAGAAAGAGACCCCTGAGTGTCTCATGCCTGATAAGTTTAACTTTAGGTGATTAAGCTTTCCAGAGTGGTCACAGAAGAGAGAGTCATTTTGATATTGGAGGTGCTGTGCGGTAGCCAAGCCATTGCCTGCTGCGTGGCTGAGGCCCCTGGAGGCAGAGGGCTCCTCTTACCTAAAGCACTGCCCTTGTCATCTTGAGTGAGGTCATTGGCTCCAGTCTGTGGTGCTCTGTCCCAGCCATCTCAGGCCAGGTCTTTGAAACCCCAGGTGTACTGTCCACTCATAGTGCATCTCATGTCACGCTCGCCATATTGTAGGTCCCCAGGAGTCACACGTGGCTGGTGGCAGTGCATGGGACAGTACAGGGGCAGACCTTTCTGGCTTGAAGAGGAAAATGCCTGTGTAGTTCCCAGCTAGACACAGGTTGTGGAGCTGCCCTGCCTGGTCTGTGACTCCACTCCAGTGGTACCTTTCAAACCAGTGGTCCCTGTCCTGTGTCCTGGAAAGCAGTGGCTGTACCTGTGCCTCTCCAGCCTGAGGGACAGCAAGGCTGTCTTGGAGAGGGAGCCTCCCAAGGGGTTGCTTGTACTCAGAATTTTCTCTAGTGTGCTTGGGCTTACCATTAAAATTATTTTATATGCACATATTTCTTTTTCTTTTTTTTTTTGCAATTTTTGGCTGGGGCTGGGTTTGAACCCTCCACCTCCGGCATATGGGGCTGGTGCCCTACTCTTTGAGCCACAGGCACCATCCACACATTTCATTTTTTAAAAAGGCTAAAGAGACATGTGTCCCCAGGACCCAGTCCCACGTCCCATCTCTCCCTAAGCCCTCCCTTCTGTGTCAGTGTGGATATTTTTAATCTCCTGAGCTTTGCTGAGGTAAGAAGTTATAAAATAAAGGTGTTCATAGCAACTAGCTCACCCACGTCCCATGTTCCTCTTAGTAAGGTATCATGCTAACTGCTTTGACTTGTAATGAAAATATTGTGACTAGTAAGTGAAAATATTGTGACAAGCCAGAGAATTCCAGGTTGCTATGGAAACTGTCCCCATCCGTGTCTTCTGAGGTGGGCTTGGCAGAGGGTGCCGCTGCAGGCTGGGTGGCTCTCTGTTTGGGCTTATTCTTGACCCTGCCGTTCAGCTGCGGGGCACATCCCAGCCCCTGCAGGAAGAAGTGCTCAGGCCTTCAGGCGAGGTGTCTCGAGTCACTCTTCCTTGTAATGAGAGCAAAACTGTGGGCATGGTGGGAGGGGGTCGGTAGTTTGACTTTTTCAGAAGTGAAGGTTGGTTGTTGGCAGATGGCTCTGTGTCTTCAGGCTGCCTGTCACTCACTGGCTGGCAAGTGGACAGGCCCATTCTGGATAAACCCGGCCTGTCACTGCTTGAGCTTCACTCGGGGAGAGTGGGAGATGGTTTGAGCCAGGGGTAGGGAAGCAGCTCCCCCCCCACCCCGTGCTTTACATGCACTCCTGTGGCCACAAGTGCGTGGCTGTGGGCATGTGGTGGACTGTGGATTCGCTGGTCAGTCAGGGCCACAGGGTTTGGTCATGGGCAAGTGGGAGAACCTTGCTGGGTAGGGTGGTGAGAACAGGACCAAGGCATTTGCTGGAAAAAGAAAGAAGGAAAAGCCTTTGGGAAGAGCCCTCCTGCTTAAGTCTGCTCAGGGGTATCTTGATAAGAAAGAAGAGATATTAACTCTGAGCCCGGGCAAAAGAAGGATAGTGCTTGGGCCATCATTCAGTCAGTTTCACGGGGCCCTGAAAGAGCAAGAGACACGCAGAGCGCCCTCCCTGTGTCCAGCTTGTGTCCAGCTACCTCGCGGAGTTCTCTTTGCCATGATGGGTTTTGTTGTCTTCTGTCGTGTTTCTGCTGAGTTTGAGGGTCTGCGCCTTCCCTCTTGCTGCACAGGGCCCCCGGATTCCGACAGCCCTCTCTACCTCCCCTACAAGACGCTGGTCTCCACGGTCGGGAGCATGGTGTTCAGTGAGGGAGAGGCCCAGCGGCTCATCGAGATCCTGTCCGAGAAGGCCGGCATCATTCAGGACACATGGCATAAGGTGAGCCCACCCTCCTTCTGGCACATTCTGAGGCCACTACACTGGCTTCTCTCCCTCTCAGGGCCAGTGACCTGTGGTTGTTGCCTGGGTCCTGCCCTCACTTTGAGGAAAGGCCCATCAGGCTGGTTACACCTAGCTTACCAAGCTGCAGAGAACATTCTTAAAACCCCCTTTGCTGCTCTTCCCAGGAAGAATCCTTTACCCCAACGTCCCCCTGGATCTGGCTGCATGGGTTACCTGCAAATACTGTGGCTTCTGTTAGTCCAGCCATGGCCTAGCCACCAAGACAGAAAGGCTGTAGGGCTAGGGGCAGGCATCTGCATTGCAGGGGGTCCTGGGGGTGGAACACAGCAGTCGAGGCTCAGCTGGATTGTGGTCAGAGTCAAGTGTAGAAAGGAAGATATGTGAGGAGACCTTTGCTGAGGCCAGAGCACCCTGATCCTCCTTGCTCTGATGGGCAAGTTTAGGGCTCACTTCTACCCTCCTGTGCCTCTGGCCAGCAGACTGCTCCCAAGAAGCAATATGTGGCTTTAACCAGAATTGGAATGCTGAATAATTTTGCTGGAAAAGCCTGGCTGGGGACCCCTGCCCTGAGGCCAGTGGGAGTGACTTCCCCTCCTTGCCATTGCTTGGGGGTGATACGCATCTCGGCCGTGATGAGAGCACCTGTTCAGTGAACACTGGAGGGTCTCTTGGCTATGAGTGGCCAGAGAAGGTCAGGATGACCATGAGAGAGGTCTGGCGCAGCTCAGGCCATTGTCCCCAGAGTGCACTGCCCCTGGCCTGGCCCCCATGTTGCAGCCAGTGGTCTATAGGTTGCAGGCCCTGAGTCAGGGGTGGGCTGTAGAAGTGACAGCAAGTGCCCTTCAGAGGGGCCAGATGTGCTGTGCTATAAACACAGCCCCTGGGGTCCATAGCCTGTGGTCCCCACAGTGCCTGCACACACGGGGCCTGGAGGTCCCACAGGCTGAGGGGCTGAGACAGGACCACCTGAACCCTTCTTCATCAGGCACTGGGGCTCAGCTCCTGTCTGATGGCTGCAGTGTGGAAGGACAAGGGTCTGTCCCTCCCTCTCTGCTGTTAATGAATCTCTGTGGGCATTTCTAGGCCACTCAGAAGGGTGACCCTGTGGCGATTCTGAAACGCCAGCTGGAAGAGAAGGAAAAGCTTCTGGCCACAGAGCAGGAAGATGCTGCTGCAGCCAAGAGCAGGCTCAGGGAGCTCAACAAGGTATGGCCGAGTGGCGTGTGTGCTCAGAGCGGCTGCTCTGCTCCCTGTCCTGCGGGGACCCCCTACCCCATGGTCCCCCCCACAAGGCCACTGCTGTCCTTGGGTCATGGCATCCTGGGGCCTGCCTGGCATGGAGCTGATTAGCAAACCAACAAGTGGTGTGGCCGAAGGTCTTCAGCTGGTGACTAATGCTCCACAGCCTGGGGGGCCCTGCAGGGCTGGTGGCTTCCTCCTTCATGGCTCTAAGAATTCAGGGAAGTTGAGCAGGGTACTGGGGGCCTCAGTGCGCGGTGGGAATGGACCAGAACTAACTTTTTCTATGCGATGGACCACCTCTCTAAGGGAAACACTTGGAAGGGAGGGTGGGCACAGTTGATCCAAGCTCGTTTCCTTGGGAATTGTGGCAGAAGCTTGGGAGGGGACTGAAGAGGCTGCTATTTTCTTTTTTTGATGTCAGAGGAGGGACTCCCTGGCCCTTAGCTTCAGCTGACTGCACGGCAGGTAGATTTGTCTGAGTTACAGTTGGTGGTGGTTGGTGCTGCTGTGGAATGGGGCTGGGGGCAGCTCGCAGGAGCTAATCTCACCTGCCGAGTTTACAGGCTCCCTCCCTGCTTCTTAGGGTGAGTTCTAGGACCCCAGTCTTCCCAAAGATGGGGAGGGTGAGGGGATCCTGGCCCTGTGGGGCTGGTCATGCCCACCCAGACGAGAGCTGTCTTTGTCTTGCCCGTGCTGTGAGCCTGCTCTTACTCTGTTATGGGCAGCAGACGCAGGGAGATGGCCTAGGCTGAGGATTGTCTGATGCCATCTCGGCTGCAGCCCTTTGATGTCTCTGTCTGCTTATTCAAAAAGAATTAAAAATGAGGCTGGCTGACTTTCTGTCCTAAACTTAGGGTTATTGCTCTGAGCCAGACAGAGGTTCACCAGGTGCGGCATGGCCTGGAGAAGAAGATAAGCCCGTGGATGGTGACTCTGTAAACATAAGCCCAGGAGCAAGAAAGATGACAAGCCCCAGTGGCCTTCTCTAGAGCTCAGTGGTCTTTTATGGGCCTTTGTCTTATGTCCACACACGTCCTTTTCTTGAGCCACCTTGGGCATTGGTTAAATTCAGGGAGCCTGGAGCTGCTTGTCCTGGCTCCTAAGAGCCAATTGTACAGGACACGTGACCCTTACTCTCAGAATTACCCTGCTGGGAGTTACACGTAGGCCATGGCAAGAATATATACATCACAAAAATTGACAAATGCTACAAATTCAAGCCCTCCCATCCCCAGGAGCCCATTGGGCAGCACACTGCTGGTTAAGAGCCTGTTGTTTGGGGGCTGTTCTGTATCCTTTCTCTAACTGAGAAATCTTGTGATCATTGTTGACTCAGGTAAACAGAGTGTTCATGTGTCTGGTAGCTTGAGTGGGGACCAGGCTGGTTACTTGTGCCGGCCCCCTTTGGTCTAGGAGTGCCACCTGAATAGGTGCATCCTCTAATGGTGACTGTGGCCCCTTTGCTGAATCTCTGGTCACTGAGGGCAGGGGGCAAGTTGAGGGAGGGACAGCCCCTTCAGAAGGAGACCTCCAGTATTGGTCACTTGGTCATCAAGTCCTCTCTCAGCAGTGACCATTCGACACAATTTCCAAAACCCAGACATCCCCACCAGGTCCAAATGCTCCTTCAGTTCCCCCTGGTTGGAGCAGTACAATTGTCCTGGCTGCGAGCTCAGGGCAGCCTTTGGCTCTCAGGAAAGGAGTTTAAAGGTGTGTCCAGCCACAGCCCTCCCTCTCTAATCACGTGCTCTGCCTGCAGCCCATGGAGGTCCTCTTGAGCTCACAAGTGCTGATCTGGTGCTGTGGAGAACCCCCTTTAAGTAAGCTCTGCCCATGCCTGTTGATCTGATCCCTTGCTTGGGGCTGATGTGGTTCACACCACATGGGCTACCACTGCGCCTGGGCACAGCACCAGGAAGGGCCTGAGCTGGGTGTCAGTGATGGTGCCAAGCCTCACACCCAGCCCAGGCAGAGAGGACTGGACCCCAGGAACCCCCACCCCTACTACTGACACCATGAACATTTTTCAAGAAAATAAATCTGCCCTTTGCAAGTGAATTGAGAATTTGACAGAAGAACTGTGAGATTCTGAGCCCTTCAAAGAAAAAGAAATCACAGAGAGCTAAACAAATAAATGCACTGAGGACCAGCTGGCTTTCCTCTGTCCTTTAATAAAGCCCAGAGGCCAACGGAGGGGGAAATGCTATTGAATTGTGGTAGCCCTGGGACCCTGGCCCCCGGGAGGTAGGGATCATGCCTTGAGCCAGGTGGGTTTCCAGAACTGCGCAGGCCTGCCCAGGGCTGGGAGGGTGTCCCCAGGGGCAGACGTGAGCAGAGGACGACCTGTGTGCGGCCGCCCCTCCTGCCGTTCTGGTGGACACGCTAACACCAGGCCTGACCCTGACTGTGAGCTTTGGTTTCTTTGTCCTAAGATTGGACACATACTTTAAGGGGCTTTTGTGTGGCAAACACAGCAGAGAGCAGGGCTTCTGCTGTGCTGGCCTGGGGAAGCTTCTGGCTTTCCCCCCACGCCCACTCAGCCAGCGGCATTAGAGGAGACAGCACAGAGGAGCCCTGGCTCACCCTGAGGAGTGGGGGTCAGTCCTGTCAACCTACCATTGTATAGTCGCAGGGTCAGGCCTCATCCCCACTTCTCAGAGCTGCTCCCCAGCTTGTACAAGCATATCCTCAGCAAGGCTCAGTGACCCCAGCTTGAAATGGGGGATCCAAACCCTCATCTTACTGAGAGGATTCCATGGGACAGCGCTTGTCCCCCAGTGGGCAGTGTTACCTCCCCCTTACACTCATGTCGCTAGTGGACCTGCAGGCCCCTGTGCCTCTCCCCAGGTGGAGCCCGGAGGATCATGGCCTTTGAAAGTGAGGCCAGTGAGGTGTACCAAGCATAGGGAACAGCACTGGACATGGGGGCCACCCGCTCAGCCCAGCCCTTCCCTGGGGTTCTCTCTTCAGGCAGGAGAGACGTGGCCTTTGGCACAGGCTTCCCTGGCAGCCCAGGTCTGTGGAAGGAGAGTATTTCCCATTCCTGGGCCAGGGCTCAGGCCAGGGGAGGGGCCGGGCTTTGACTTCCAGGTTACCCAGGCTAGCTGTATCTATAGTGTGTTCACACCAGGCAGGTGACTGGTCTGGCCAGAGGTTCACTGGACCAGATCAGCACTTGAGAGCTCAAGAGGACCTCCATGGGCTGCAGGCAGGAGTATGAGATTGGGGTGGGAGGGCTGGACACACCTTTAAACTCCTTTCCTGAGAGCCAAAGGCTGTCCTGAGCTCGCAGCCAGGAGAATTGTACTGCTCCAACCAGGGGGAGCTGGAGGAACATTTGGACCTGGTGGGGGTGTCTGGGTTTTGGAAATTGTGTCGCATGGTCACTGCTGAGAGAGGACTTGATGTCACCGCTGCTGCCCTGTAGCCTCTGTCCACTGCCAACTTCTGGGATGCACAAGCCGTGGCTCTGTGTTCTGCTTCATGCTCTGTACATGCCCACTCCCCAGACTCAGCAGCCCGTGTTCTTCCCTGGCCATTCAGTACTGACTGGAGCAGATGTTCCTCTGGGCCGAGGTGAAGCACAGAGCGACTGTCCATGGGGACCCAGGCCCTCCAGGAGTGGGTCTAAGCCCCAACACATGTCCCCACCCCAACCATCAAGGCTCTCCGCCATCTCAGTCCCAACAAAGGCCCTGAGTAAAAGTGGACATCCCAGGGGCTTGGATGTTGGCGGCTAAGACAGGCCAGGGTGTTGTCATCACAAGACTGAGACAGACACAGTGTGACATGGCTTTATAGCTCCCACTGTGTCCACCACCTCTCCTGTAGCCAAGACTTGATGTTGAGCCCACCCTGGCCAAGGCCAGCAAGGGCTTGAGGACCACTGGTTGTCCCTCGGGGTTCCCTCCATGTTCAGCTTGGGTCTGTCTGAGAACTGGGCCAGCGGGAGGGGCCTGTGCTCTGCTCTCAGATCTAGCCCTGGGAATGCTCGTGGTCCACCTCATCCACCCCACTGCCACCCTCCCGATCAGCCCCTCTCTCTGTTCTTCCAGGAGATGGCAGCAGAAAAGGCCAAGGCAGCAGCTGGGGAGGCCAAGGTGAAGAAGCAGCTAGTGGCGCGGGAGCAGGAGATCACGGCCGTGCAGGCACGGATGCAGGCCAGCTACCAGGAGCACATGAAGGAGATGCAAAAGCTGCAGGGCAAGGTGTGTCCAGGCCAGGACCAAGGGGACCAGGGAGGCCCAGGGGTGAGGCATGAGGTGGGCTTGAGGACGGCCACAGGGGCCTGTGGAGTCTGGAAGGGGCCAAAGGCTATTGCATTTGTCTGGACAGCGTGTCTGGTACCCCACTAGGTGTTGGGGGTTATTCCCTGAAAAGGTATAAAATGCACTGGGAGAGCACTTTCCAGAAGAGCTTAGCCTCAAGTGGCCTCTCCTGGGTGTCTATAGGGCAAGTTCTTAGCTTCCGTGGGAACCGGAAGGAATGCTGGTCTTGCCTTGTCCCTGAACGGTTGGGAGAATCCCATAACACAAGAGGCCTGAGGTCAGCAACTCCAGCCTGGGTCTCGAGGCCAGCGCCAGGCAGCCGCCTGCCCAGACTGGCCCTCATGGTCAAAGCTTCTGACACCTGCCTGCTTATCAGGGCTGTGGCCTCCCTCTCACCGCACGTCTCAGGATGTGCCTTGAGAGGTAAGAGGGCAGGAAACAAGGCTTCCTTGCGTGGCAGTCGGCTGTGGCTTGTGGCCGCGTGCCTAGCTCAGAGCAGTCAACTGTCTGACCTTGGAGACTGATGTGCACAGAGCGTGTCAAGGCTCTGGGGCAGATTGCTGGGCTGTGGGCAGGCCATGAGCAGTGAGGAGGCAGAGAGGTGTGTCCCTGTGGGAGTAGGGGTCACACTAGGCATGCGACTTGCAGGCCTCCCCCCACCATCTGGGCCAAGAAGGTGGAGAAATCCTCTTGGGGGTTTCTCTTGTGGCGAAGTCCTCGCTCACCCTGCTCCAGAAGTCAGCCCTCCTCTCTGATGACCTCCTCAACACTTTCTAGATCCGGACTCTGCAGGAGCAGCTGGAGAACGGCCCCAACACTCAGCTGGCCCGTCTGCAGCAGGAGAACTCCATCCTGAGGGACGCCCTGAACCAGGCCACGAGCCAGGTGGAAAGCAAGTAAGCTGAGTGTTGCCCGCACAGTGCGGACCCGATGTCCCCCGTCTGGGTCCCGAGCAGATGGGTCTTCTGACAGGTGGCCCTATGTCCCCTCAGGTGGCAAAGCCCTGCCCTTGCCAGCACGCCCAGTGACGGGGCGGCCCTCAGGTTCTTGCTGGCGCTGGCATCTTGCCTTTCTGGAAGAGCAATATGCCCCATGTCTGTTTTCCCAACACCCTTTATGGGAGGTTTTTGAACACGCCTGGTGGTTGCCCAGGCATCAAGGCCAATTAGCTTGTCCAAGATGAGAGTTTGCTGGTGGTGTTGGGACCTGCCAGGGGCTTCGATTCTCCACAGGTGTACAATCTCCTATTTTAGAGGCCCCCTTGCACTGATGCACTGCTGTTAGGTCATGTTCCCCAGCCACGCGTCCTTCTCTTAGCACAGTTCTCTACATCAGGGTGGCCGCTGCATAGCTGAAGCACTGGTGTCCACTGTGATTCGGACAGCTTAGGCACGCTCACCTCTAGAGCCAAGTGCGGCCACACTGCTTCTGCTCCTGTGACTCCAGCAAGTCAGAGTCAGTGACCAGGTCCTTCAGAAGCCCGTAATTTCTTTGCCTTTTCTGAGCCTCAGAACACAGCTATGTTGCCCCAAAGTGTCTGCTCTCTAAGAGGGGAGCTGACCAAGCACAGGGCCTGGTGCTCTCAGTGTGTGGGCTGGGACCCAGGTGGGGGGAGAGCTCCCAGTCCAGGACCGGGATGGGGACAGGAGTCTGGGCCACATGCCTAGTAGGCAGGTGTCACCCTGTGAGCGGCACTGTGGAGTAAGATCTCATGGCTGCCCTCACCTGGCCAGTCCATTCTGTCATGGTCCCCTCTGGGGTGTGTATCTACCCACATCTTCTTCCCCTTCCTGACACATGGGTGGGCCGGTTGGAGGTTTTTGGCTGCTGTTTCCTTAGAAGCCATAGCAGAAGATGAATATGAGGACTAGTGAATGGTTGGGCCTCCCCTCTCATGGAGAATCTGCTGTGGAATCTGAAGCTTAGAGACTTGTCACCCTGAATGGTGGCCCAGACTCTGTTAGTCTGGAAGCTCAGCAGCAGGACAGGTGCCTCTCAACTCCACATGTGTCCTGACGTGCTACCCACCAAGTCCCCACCTCCACCGCAGGTCGCCTCATCTTAGCACTGCAAAACACGTGTGCTAACGATGGCCTCCCCCGTGCAGACAAGACCCCCCCAAGACGGAGAGGTAGGACTTGCTACCACAGCCAGCAGATCAGAGCAGTGTCTGCTGGTTTGCCCACCTCTACCAGGTGGTGCTTATGGGCCCTGTCCCCTCCGTCTTGTCACCTGACTGGACAGTCAGCCCTCTGCCATGAGGGGGCTCATAGTGAAGGTGCAGCATCCCCCATACACCCCTCACACTGGAAAGGACAGGTCTCTGGCTGCCCCACTTTTCCTTCTGTATCTCTGCAACATTCCTCTCAGGTCCTGAGACCCAGTTTTTTGTTTTATTTTGTTTTTTAAGGCAGAGTCTCAAGCTGTCACCTTACGTAGAGTGCCATGGCTCACAGCAACCTCTCACTCTCTGGCTTACGCTATTCTCTTGCCTCAGCCTCCCAAGTAACTGGGACTACAGGCACCTGCCACAATGTCCCGCTATTTTTTGGTTGTAGTTGTTGTTTGGCGGGCCTGGGCTATATTCGAACCCACTAGCTCTGGTATACGTGGCTGGCGCCCTAGCTGCTGGAGCTATAGGCATCGAGCCCTGAGACCCAGCTTTTGATACGCAGTGTCAAAAGTCTGCTCTGTGAGTGCCTCAGGCTCTTGCTTCAGGCTTCCCCCTCCAGCCTAGCCTTAGTCCAGGCAGCCAATAAAGGGGGCATGTGGACCCCACGGCTGCTGCCCCAGGTCTACAGGGGGTCAGGGTGAGTTAGCCTACACCTTGGGGCTTTTTTGCTCCCGGATCAGTGATGAGGAGAGCAGTGTCTTGCCTTTTTCAGTCTGAATTTCTAGTAGTGCTGGGAGGAGCTTTAGGCAGACTTTGCTCTTGCTTTCCCTGGTTTGTGTGCCACGTGGGTAAAACAGTGTATTCAGCAATGGCTGAATCCTGCATGGCTGGCAATGCCACAGGGACTGTGGTGATGGCTCCAAGGCTTGGACAACTACTTAAAAAAGAATTGTTTTCCAAGGGGAAGGCTCAGACCACCATTCCCCAGGCCCCACTTCTGACCTTCAGTCACAGGCTGGTGACGACTGTCTTGCAGGCAGAATGCAGAGTTGGCCAAGCTCCGGCAGGAGCTCAACAAGGTCAACAAGGAGCTAGTGGAGAAGTCAGAGGCTGTGCGGCAGGAGGAGCAGCAGCGGAAGGCTCTGGACGCCAAGGCAGCAGCCTTTGAGAAGCAGGTCCTGCAGCTGCAGGTGAGTGGGGCGGCTGTTTCAGTGCCCTGTTGAGCGCTCGCCGAGCCTGTCTGCATGACAGGGACAGGCCAAGGGTTGTTCAGCCACACTGGGCTATCCTTTCCAGCAAAGACTGTGACCCCTGGAGATGTAGGCAGGACTTGAACCTGCCCCCACTGTCTCATCAGTACTAGTGGCAGCACGGGTGCTGCTCTCCGTATGGGGGTGCTGTCTGTGTGTCGTGCAGGCATTCACCCCCATACTCAACGAGGCCTTAGGAGGTGGGCACTGGGAAGTCCTGGTGACTCTTGGCTTTGGACCCTTGTTCTGCCCTATCACAGAGGTCACAACGTAGTGCATGGGGGCATCAGGGCTACCTCTTGGAAGGAACAAAGTGTAGAATGGTAAGAGTGACGTTTGAATGTGTACAAGGGACAAATAAATGTGGTTCAAATTTGAGAGAAATTGAGACAGGTAACTTGGTGTTTGTGGGTTTTCATGTAAAGCAGCCCCACCTGTAAGATCAGAGCCATTGGGGTGCAGGCCTGGTTATGTTTTAAAGGCTTCCAGATGCTTCTGGTATATCTGTGGCTGGAACCTGCTCAGATTGTCACCATTGTGTGTTGTTCCTACAAAGGACTCAGCCTAAGACAGAGGCCTGGGTTTACTTTTCACCAGTAAGCCACAGACTCCCAGTGTCTCTTGTCTTCTCTGGGCCTCAGGGTCCTTGTCCACAGCCTGGAGCTGGACAGAGGGGTCCATGCTTTCCAGTCTGACACCATAGATTTATGGTTGGGGTGAGTGACAGTGAGCCCTTTGTTGTCAACTGCTAATTCAGGTCCTAGCTCTGCTACCTCCCAGCAAGGTATCTCAGAGCTTCAGTTTCCCCATCTGTACTGTAGGAGTAGCACAGTAGTAGCTACCCCACAGAGTATCAATGGCTAGAACAGTGCTTTGCAACAAAAGATCTCAGTGAACATGAACTTTACAAAGTTCCATTCAGGAAATCTCCGAGTAAGACCAGTGGTGTAAGTTGTAGAGAAGAGCTCTGTGTTCCACTGAAGTAAACAAGGGGCTCTTTATTTTGATGACTGTCCTTCCTCTCCTGAAGGCCCTTCCCTGTGAGCCACCTCTTGAGGGAGCAGGGTAGGCCTGGCCTCTGTGCTGACCTTGGGTCCTGGAGGGCTGGCATCGGGTAAGATACCTCCCCCTGGACAGCTTGTCGGGGTCTGCCTAGAAGAAAGTGCCCATTGAGGGTGCTGACAACATCCAGATGGACTGAATTTTGGAAATCCAGGAGGATTTTATCAAAGTCCCAGCTGTGGGACCAGCTTTTGGAAGTGTTCAGTGTGGTTGGCTGTGCTGACCACATTAGCAGAGACAGTTGTCATCTCAGGTCTTAAGACATACGCACACGGTTTCCATTAAAGGTTTTCAGTTGCCAAAGGCAGTAAATTTTTGTCTGTCTGTGTGTTGCTAGTTCCAATGTTCTAATAACGTTGGTAGAGAATGGAAAAGCACGTGTAGCTGGTCTCCTTGCATTCTGAGGCTCTGGAATCCCTTTTCTTGAAAAAGAGGAACAAGCTGGTGGGTTTTTTCCAGTGGTGAAATACCTGCTTTGTGCAGTCGCAGCGAGACGCAAGGGTGTTGGAGCGAGTGGGAGGGAGGTGGCTGTGCTTGTAGCGGAGCAGCCTGCAGTCATGCCGCCTCTGCTGTGCACTCTGGAATAGGACCTGAGCAGGTCCCCGTCAGCCCCTGCATGTACATGCTCACCCATGGCCTCCTTCTCGAAGTGGCTTCACTGGCTCCAGACCTGCCTCTGCCATACAGCTCTCAGAGTGGTCAGCCTAGCACTGGGTTGTGTAGCCATGAAGCTAAAGGAAAATAACAAGTGGGGTGTGGATGACACTTGTCAAAGATGTGAAAGATGACTTTGAGCCTCATGTTAGTCAATAAGAGACGTTTATTGACTGGCCCCCCGGCCCGTTCTTGCTCCTGGACAAGTTTGTTAAAGAAAGAGTCCATGACTGGCCTCAGGGAGCCCTGGGTTCTACAGAGGACTGGCCCACCTCAGGAGCCCAGTATGGGGATGTCCTTAAAACACAGGCTTGGGTGTCCGCTGGAGCACTGGCTGAGTCCGTTGGAGAGTGAGAACGTCCTGTCCAGTGGGGAACAGGGATCATCAGAGCTCGGGGAGGCTCTTGAACCATCTGTGCTGATGTGGAGAGGTCTCCAGGAGACATTGAACCATGCGAGAGCTGTTTCTGTGGGTCAGGAGTGGTTGAACACTGGCAAGTGCATGAGGTGAAGAAACTTAAGAGAATTGCCATAGTGTGATCTCACCCGTGTACCATGCCAGTCCCCGTCACACGCACAGCCAGGGGCTGGGGCTGCCAGGCTGTCTACCTCTGGGGATCGAGGGCCGCATCAGGGGAACTTTGGACTCCTGCAGTAAGCACGTGTTAGTGAATCACTGGAGAATGTAAAAATACCAAACCCCAAAAAAGATGTGGGAAGTGAGTGTAGGTCCCCAGCAGCTCCCTGCTCTCCTTGAAACGGCGATGGCTGCGTGAGTCTGCAGATTCTGGAGTGCTAAGGAATGAACTTCCCTTTCTTGTGCAAACCAGAGACTGCACAGGGCTCTAGTGGGGGTCGGGCGGCCAGGGAGGGAGCTTTGTCCTCAGCCACAGAGTTGATGAGGTCTGGCCCCTGTGCTCACAGCTCTGCTGTCTCTGCCCCCTGCCCTCACCAGGTGGCTCACAAGGAGAGAGAGGAGGCCCTGCAGAAGCGCCTGGACGAGGTCAGCCGGGAGCTGTGCCGTACTCAGACCAGTCATGCCAGCCTCCGGGCAGATGTGGAGAAGGCCCAGGAGCAGCAGCAGCAGATGGCCGGTGAGGGTGGCATCATGGTGACACCCTGCTCCTTCTGGGCCCAGTGGGGTCTTTGCACCGTCCTGGTGCCGCGGCCAGGGCCAGAGCCCCATTAGCGAGTCCTGTGGGCAGGGAGGGTCTCTGACTCTTCTCCTCAGAGATTCAAAGAGGCAGGGATTGTACGCTGGCAGAGCTCTGCCCAGGGGGACAGGCAGTCTGACTGCGCACAGGTCGTGGGGGGCAGAGCCTGCAAGGGCTGGGACTGGGCTGGAAGGAAGTCACTGCGTGTCTCCAGAGCCTCTCCGCGTGGGGAGCCACTTGGCGCTGGGCGAATCCACGTGTTCCTGGGGCCTTAGCTGGTCTTGTCACCATGTGTCTGTTCTGGGCCTTTCTGTTCAGCTCATCCAGCCCAAGAGACCAAGCCGGGTTTGGAATGTGAGGCCTGCAGTCCCCTGTGCGCAGTTGCTGGTGGAGAGGATGTCAAGGGTGGGCCCAGAGAGTCTCTGGAGAAAGGCGCAGACGATGCTGGTGAGAGCTCGGTCTCTGGCTCCCCAGTATTTCCTAACTGCCAAGGCTGGTTCCCTGCTGCGGGCGGTGAGCAGGAGCACAGCACAGGGCCACCCACAATGACAGGGTCACACATCAGTGTCCTCTGTGGACACTCAATCCAGGACAGAGTTGGCGCACTATTTCTGTGAAGAGGTGGAGGGTATATACTTTGGCTTAATGGGCTGGACTGTCTCTGTCATGACCACTCAGCTCTGCTGCAGTGAGCCAAGTGCCATAAACATAGGCAAAGAGAGAGGTCTGACTGTGTCTGGATAAAGCATCATTTATAAAAATGGGTGTGGGCAGGCTGGCCCCTTGGCTTGCTGGCCCTTGCTCCAGAGGGCTGGGCAAGGCTTTAGGTCGGTGGTCACAGAGGCCTCTGAGGCTGATGGGGTGAGTGGTAGAAGGGGCCAGGGCACTGAGATGAGAACCAGCATGAACTTGGCCCAGGTAGAAAGGGGAGGTGAACAGAATGGCTGGAATGAGAAGCCTGGTGGCTGGTGTGGGTCAGATGGGCAGGGCCCGGTCACCATCCCTCTGAGGAGTTTGTGTGAAGTGTGACAGAAGCACTTAGGGCAGGGGAATGATGTGATCTCACCACCACTTTCAGGTGCCCTGGTCTGGGTAGAGGACAGACCGGAGGGCAGGAGTGGCCCAGGGAGACACGAGTGAGGCTCTTGCAGGTGTCTGGGCCCAGGTGCCCACAGGGGTGCTGGCGAGGTGGGGACGAGCTGGCAGAGGTAGACACAGTGACGGGAAACAGGTGACAGGTGGGAGGGGAAATCCGAGCAGCGGGGTGAGGAGCCCTGGCAGGTGGGGCGCTGGGCTGAGTGGTCTCGTCAGTCCATTTGGAAGTGGTGGCCTTGGGGAGAATGTGGCATCAAAAGCACACGGAGGCCACTTCGAGGGGAGAAGGGGGCCAGGGCAGGCACTACTGAGGAGCCACACCCTGGTGTTGTTCTTGAGGGCCCCTGAGAAGTCTAGGAGAAAGGGGGACTCAGCTGGGGAGCTAGGGGAGCTGCAGCCTTGTAGTCACTTTGTAAAAATTTCTGGCGTCAACTAATGTGAACCAGAGTCTTCTAGAGAATGAATCTAGACAAACTTCAGTTGGGGTCTATTTGTAGCCTCCTTTGCTTTCTCACGAGTCATCTGAGAGATACTGCATTCTACCCTGATTTTAGGAACGACACCAGGGTATCACTTGATTCAACAGCTAGTGAGACGCCCCTGTGGTTAGAAGTATGTCTTAAGACCCCCGGGCACGCAGAGGAGGCAAGAGAGAGGGCCATGGTGTGTGTTTCCAGGGGGCAGCTGTCGGGGTGTCCACCCTGCTGTCTCCCATGCTGACCCCGTCTCATTCCCTCGCCCTGCCACAGAGTTGCGCAGCAAGTTACAGTCCTGTGAAGCGGAGGTGAGGAGCAAATGTGAGGAGCTGAGTGGTCTCCATGGGCAGCTCAAGGAGGCCAGGGTGGAGAACTCGCAGCTCACCGAGAGGATCCGATCCATCGAGGCCCTGCTGGAGGCAGGCCAGGCCCAAGGCACCCAGGTCAGCCTCCTCCCCGGGCGGCAGCACCTTGGGCAGATAGTCGCTGCTCAGGTGAGTCTCGTGGAGACCAAGGGCCTTTCTGTCTTATTCCAGGCCAGCCAAACGGAGGCCGACCAGCAGCAGAGCCGGTAAGCTGGCGAGGCAGGGGACCCAAGGGTGCTTAGGTCCACTGTGGAAGAGCTCTCTTCAGAGGCTAGTGACTTGGTGGACAGGAGGCAGCCTGGGTGGGATAGGAGGCAGTCTTGCTGAGAGCTCCATGCCCCCTCCAAGGGGCAGAGCTGCTGTCCCATGGGGGTGGGCAGACCTCCTGCTCCAGTCATGCGTCCATCCACCCCTATGGCGAGTGGCCAGCCAGAAGGTTCTCTGTGTCTACCAGCAAGGGCTCTCCAGGACTGAGGTCAGGACATCTCCTAGGGAAAAATGGTTGTGCAACCCAGAGTGGAGAGCCGAGTGGCTGCCTAGGCTTTTGCTGGACCACAGGTTTGGAACATCCATGTAGTCTAGAGTCACTTTATCCATGAGGTGACTTCAGTGCTGGCCAGACCTTGTTTTCCATTGGTATCAGCAGCGCCAGACACACTTGGGGGCTGTTTGTTTGCTGTTGCTAAGGCCAGAGCCAACACTTGGTGGGGAGGCTCATAAGTCAGGGGCCTGAATCCTTGTGACTGTCACCCCTGGGCCATGCACCGCTGAGCACTTGGCCATCGTCTCCGGAGCTGGGTACTGGATGCTGTGGTCGGGGGTCCACAGAGCAGCTGTTAGGATGAGGCATATCCTGTGTCCCTCACACATGGTCAGATGTATTATTGGCCCTCAGCCGACTAGGTTTCCTCGTGCTGGCTCTTAACTGCCAAAGAGTGGCCTCCCTGTGTGCTGCTGAGCAGAGCCAGGTCCTCAGGCCATGCCACGTTCCCTGGCATTGGGCTTAGTGGCCTGGGGACTGGGGAAGGAACAGCTACACAAAGGCCCACAGTGCCTCGTGGAAGACTCCAAGCAAACCCTCTCTACCTTCCTTTCCCAGCAGGCGTGGTCACACTTTGTTTCTCCTGAGGCTTTGAAAATTGTGTGGGTTTAGGTTTCTGCTTTTGTACTTTAAGACCAGATTTTCGGACCACACTGCAAGCTACTAGGACTATTAAGTTGTGTTGCAGATAGGATCAGTTATTTTTTGCATCATGCACATGCGCCAGATCTGGCAGAAATTGAGTTTTTAAAATTTTCTTCTCCCCAAGGCAGTTGGATTGCTTATGCTCAGAAGTTTGAGACTAGCCTGAGCAAGAGCGAGACCCTGTCTCTACTAAAAATAGAATAATATTAATAAAACTAGTCAGACATTGTTGTAGGCACCTGTAGTCCCAATTACTCAGGAGGCTGAGGCAAGAGGTTTGCTTTAGCCCAAGAATTTGGGGTTGCTGTGAGTTGTGACGCCATGACAGTCTAGCCTTGGGTACACACAGAGCAAGACTCTGTCTCAAAAAAAAAATAAATAAATAAAATAAAGTTTCCTTCTCAAACAGTTTATTCAAAAGTTTTATGTAGACTGGGTCATCCTGTTCTGGAATAGAGAGGAGTGATTCTGCCCCAAATGTTCTGGAACTTGGGCAGTGGCTGCCAAGGGGATGATTGCCAGTGTGTCCTTGTCACCGGCCACTGATTCTTCATCCTCAGGGCCTGTTCCTTTAGAAACACTCCTGAGATGGTTTGCAGGAGGAGGCCACTGCGCACCGGGAATGTAGGGGGAGGCTGGGTCGGGGGAGCCAGCAGAGCTCTGAGGACCGATCAGGGTTCTCTGAGCCTGAAACCAACACCCAGGAAGTCTATAGCTGACTTCAAGACAAGGTGCAAACTGTATTTAAAAATAGGAAGCTCTGCCATGGCCAGCATTCATTACCAGATGGGGCAGCGCCCTTGGCTAGTGCTGCAGTAATGTTCAGTGTTAAGCGCCTTTGAAAAGTGTTTTTTAAAAAGCTTTTGGTTGTGTCTACAATAAGAAATAGAAACGCATACGTCCCCATCTGGCTGACAGTGCAGCCAGGACCCTGCCTTCCTCAGGCTGGTGACAGAGCCCGGTGCCAGGGTGTCTCCCTACATCTCAAGAGTGGTTTGAGTGGCTCTGATTCAGGCCCCTCAGAACAATACTCTGAAACCTCAAGTTCACATGTCCCTGGAGCTCTCCTCCAAATCTCCACGAAGAAGGTGACATGACACTTGTCTTTCAGAGCAATACAGTTCTATAGCAGCATAAACCCCCACTTTTGTGTGGCAAGGTAGACAAAGTCCACAGGTCTGGAAAAAGGAGTGGCAAAGATGGGGACCAGCATCTTGGCAATCAAAGGCATCTGGGAGTTGTGTTGGCTGATTCCGCAGATGTCAGGGCATAGACTGAGGAGGACGCCCTCGGGCTCAGGAGAGTTAGGTTTTGACAAAGAATGGTCCTGTTGCACTGGATGCGGCCATGGCTTTGTGATCTGCTGGAGCAGCAGCACCTGGTCTCCAGGACTGGAGCTCACGGGTCTCCTGTGGAGGCCCTGCCCGGATCCTTCTAGAGCCAGGTGTGGCCTTGAGAAGGACCATGTGGTGTGTTCTCTGGGGACAGAGCTGAACCAGGTCTAGCAGAAACTAAGTCCCAGACACCAGGGCTCACTAGAAGAAAGAATGTCCTGGGAAGTCAACTACCCAGGACCTGTTTGGTGCTGGCCACATGGCCACTACTGAGGGCAGTGCTCTGGATGAGCACTGGGGAAGCTGCCTGGCTTCCCTGAGGGCCTGTGCCCTACCTCCTCAGGTGGAGGAGACTGTCCTGGGTGAGTGGCTCAGCTTTGCAGATGGTCCTCACTAGGGTGGTGCCTCAACCAGGCACTCTGGGCAGAGGAAGGGGGTCTTGTGGCCCCTCAGAGCCTGCACAGTGACCTTGCTATGTGCCCTTAGCCTCAAGGAGCTGGAGTCCCAGGTGTCATGTTTGGAGAAAGAGGCCGCTGAGCTCAGGGAGGCTGTGGAGCAGCAGAAAGTGAAGAACAACGTGAGTGGGCAGGGCCGGGGGGGATGGGTGAGCCATGCGGCCGGCTAGGAGCAGTCCTCCAGGACAGCCTGAGAACACACACAAGTCAGGGAGGGCTGAGCTCTGCTTCTCTGCATCCCGCTATGCTGGGACTCGGGGCTGCAGGCCTGCCTTCCTCTAGGGCATTGGGCTGGGGGTCTGCTTATCCCTCAGTTCCATCAGAAGACCCAGAGCTGACTGCCCTTGGGCCAGCTTGTGTCACATGCCCTGCACAGAGCCAGTCCTGTGCTGGGGACATCATGCCGCAGGCCTAGGCTGGGTCAGGTGCTCACCCAGTGGGGAGGGCTGGTGCCAGGAGGAAGGGCCGTGAAAGCCAGGGAAGTGACAGGCCTGTTGTACCCGTCCCCTCTACAGAGGGCGTGGGGCTCCTCCACAGCCAGCCAGGTCAGCACTGCCTGTTTGGTGACAGGAGACAGGCCGACTGCCCTGAGATGGGTCGTGTCTTCCTCTAAAGGCACCTGTCCCTTCATCCTGTGCTACAACCACCCAAATCAGGCTATGGCCCCCTGACCTTGTGTTAAGTGCTGCCAGGGAGAGGCCATGCAGGGGGTGGGCCAAGGAAAGGACATTTTGTCTCCTTGTGGGTCCCCTGTGGGACCTGGGGGTGGGGTCAGAGAGGTTCTCCTGGCCTGGCCTTGCCTAGGATCAGCTTGAGGCAGCTCCTGGGGGCCATGTAAGCAGCTGGCCATGTGTGGGCCCTTGCCCCTTCCCTCATGTCACCTACAGGACCTCCGAGAGAAGAACTGGAAGGCCATGGAGGCGCTGGCCGTGGCCGAGCGGGCCTGTGAGGAGAAACTGCACTCCCTGACGCAGGCCAAGGTTAGAGCCCGCGTCTCAGACCCTGCGAGTCCAGCAAGGACACAGACGTGCACAGTGTGCACAGAGCTCAGCCACCCCGGACCCTGCTCCTGCCTGCCTCCCTCCCTTCCCTCCCGGCCTCCCTGTCGGCTGCCTTAAGATGAGGAACAGTGGTTATGGTGGCAGCCACGTGCACCGAGGCTGGTGCGTTCGAACCTGGCTCAGGTCACCTAAACAACAATGACAACTGCAACCAAAAAATACCCGGGCATTGTGGTGGGAGCCTGTAGTCCCAGCCACTCAGGAGGCTGAGGCAAGAGAATAGCTTAAGCCCAAGAGTTGGAGGTTGCTGTGAGCTGTGACACCACAGAGGGCAACATATGAGACTCTGTTTCAAGAGAAAAAAAAAGATGAGGGGACTGAGATGTGTGCCCTCAACTGGCTTTCCCTGCTGGGCCCTCATCGTGAGGACATAGGGCTGAGCAGCTGCCGGGTGGCACTGACCCCCAGGTGTGGCCTCCTGGACTTTGAGGTTGTTTCTGTCCTGTGGTATTTTATGTGAATAATCCAACTTCTTTCTTGGGTCCTCTGAACTCGTGGCCCAGTAGTTCCATGAGTAATCTTTATGGTAAGTTACAGAGGAGAGGACAGCTCAGCAGCCAGCACTCAGGAAGTGAAGCCCACGTTGGCCCCACACTCGGCGCCACTCAGCTGGGGTGTGAGTGGGCCTCTCTCAGCAGCTGGGGCCCTGGGCCTGTCGCGAGTCAGTACAGGCTCCAGCCACAGGATGTGGCCAGTGGCAGCTGAACCTTGCCCACCTCTTGTGCTCCCACATTTCTCTCCCAGCCTCACTCATGCAGGAATGCCTCTCCCAATAGTGGTTCCCAGGAGCCTCATCTGAGAGGGGGGTGGGGGAAGGCCCACCTCAGGCCATGCTATTAGAGCTATAATTAGGCTTCTAGAACCTTGGAATTTTAGCCCCAGAAGTGACCTGAGAGACTGGCCATCATATGGCAAATACAGAACCTGGGCCCAGAGATACCATCTGACTTCCTTATGGTCACACAGCCAGATGACAGCAGGTGGCCCTTGGGTCCTCTGTGGCTTGCCTTGGACTCTCACGACTAGGAGGCCTGAATGGGGATCCATGTAGGCCTTCGGCACTGTCTGTGGGGATCCTAGTTTCTCGGGCATGTGGCAGGCCAGGGTGTGCTGTGGTCAGGCGGGGTGTCCTTGGTCAGCCGTTCTCCATGCACTTTTTGGGATGCCACCCAGCTCTCAGGCCATGATCTAGGGGCTGGTGGCATGTGCAGCCTGCTGGGGACAGGCTGTCAGTAAAACTCTGCTAGCCAGAAACTCTCAGCAGTCACCCACAGTACACAGAGAGGTGCCTGTCCTCTGTCCCAGGGGACACCCTGGTCCTCCGCTTGCTTTATGGCTCCTCATGTCCTTTGGCTCCTTCTCCTTTTTTGCTTTGAATGGGAGCTGCTGGCTCTTCCTTGAGGACCAGTGGGAGCAGAGTTACCTTTCAGGAGGAATGTGACAGGCCAAGTGCCCTGCTTCCTCCAAGTGGGCTCTGCCTCTGCAGAGTGGACTGGGCCCACCATCCATGCTGGCCACTAGGAGAGACGCTGTTTCTTTTCCTGCACATCCCACCCTGTCACAGCTCCTACCTTCAGAAAAGAGTGTCCCTACTGCCTCTTTGCAACCTGGCTCCACATCAGCAGGCTGATGGAGCCTGTGCACCTGTTGGGGGGCATTCCAGGACCCGGGTCCTGTTACCTGCAGCAGCTCAGCCCCTCCTCCCACTAGAGCTTAGTCTGTTGAATGGTTCTTGGACCCCACAGAGCCACTGTCTTCTCCTTTGATTGTTGTCCCTCCCTGGATAGCTGAGGACCTGCCTTCCCTGGGTTGGGAACCCAGGCATGCCAGTAAACATTCCAGGGTAGCCCTTCACCTGTGGCTGAATACCCCCTCTCTTGTCAATCTTCCAGGAAGATTCAGAGAAGCAGCTCCACCTGACCGAGGCACAGACCAGGGAGGCCCTCCTGGCTCTGCTCCCGGGACTATCTGTCTCAGCACACCAGGTAGGGAGGGTGGTGGTAGCTGGGGAGCACCCCTGCTCCCAGGAATATCTACCTGCCTCACCATGCATGTTTTGTTGCAGAATTATGCCGAATGGCTGCAGGAGCTCAAAGAGAAAGGCTCTGAGCTACTAAAGCAGCCACCAGCTACCACAGAGCCCTCCTCGGTAAGCAGGGCTGCTAGGGTCCCTTGCACTCTCCCCTGTCCTCAGGAGGTGAGGGTGCCCAGCCCATTTCATTGTGTTTAGCTAGCCGGACACCTGTTCTCTCCTCTGCCCTCAGGACTTGGCCTCCAAGTTGAGGGAGGCTGAGGAGACCCAGGTCACCCTGCAGGCCGAGTGTGACCAGTACCGCACCATCTTGGCTGAGACGGTGAGCCACAAGACCAGCATTCCCTGGATGTTGTGGGCTGGGGGCTTGCACCAAGGAGCTGCCAGGAAGGAGACCTTCGGGGCCTACAGGGAGGGAAGCAGCATAGTATTTCAGAAAAGCCCAGTGGCTCTTTCTGACCTTGGGCAAGCCACTTCTCTGGCCCCGTTTCTTTGGCTAAATGGTAAAGGAGGTGGATAAGGCGCTCCCAGGTAGTCACTGTTGAGAGCTGAGGAGAGGGCTGAGCTGAAGGCTTGGGGCTGGTGTCTTAGGCAGAAGGGAGGCTAACAGGATGATCAGGCAGACAGTCATGGGGAAGGACAAGGTAAGTGTGTGGCTGACTGAGGGTGGAATCCCCATCTCCCTGTGACTCCAAGCGAGAAGCTAGGTCCATCCCTCCCCTCTGGCGGTCCCATCCTGGGCCCCTAACCAAGGCGGCGCTGGTGGCAAAGCCCAACAGTGAGGAGAGTCCTAAGGGCCCCTTCCTAGATGCACGCCTCTTCTCCCTGTGAGGCCCGACAGCCTCCAGGACAGCAGCCACCTTCCTCACCATGGGAAGTCACGGCAGGGCAGCTCTGGCAGGTCTTCCCAGGGGCTAAGGAGCAGGGAGGCGCAGTTGTGTTCGTGTGGGGTGGGCCCGAGGGAAGGGCCTACCTCAGTGCCGTCTCCCACAGGAGGGCATGCTGCGAGACCTGCAGAAGAGCGTGGAGGAGGAGGAGCAGGTGTGGAAGGCCAGAGTGGACGCAGGAGAGGGGGAGCTTCACAAGGTACCTCCGGGGCCGCCTGCCTTCCCGGGGCTGGGGGAGCCAGACGTGACCTGCTGAGACACAGCTGGATGGGAATTCTGTGAAGTACAAGGGGATAGTTGGCAGGGTCATCTCTGTGACTTAGGAGACTTGTGTAAGTTGGTGTTTTGGGGTGATATCTTCTAACCTCAATTGTGGAATGGCAGCTGAGCTCCCCTGTCTCCAAGAGGACCCCATCCTCAGGCCCACCCCCAGGAGATAGGGCAGGAGGGCACCCGGGCACCTGGCTGGGCTTGGAGGGCTGAGTGCTGCCCAGCTCCTGAGCTGGGGTGGTCCTGTTGGATCTCAGGATGGCGTCGGTAAGGAAATGTTCCTCAGGTCCATGTCTCATGGGGCCTTTCCCTTGCTTTGTAGTCACGGGCCACTGTGAAACATCTCGAAGAGACTGTAGAGAGGCTAAAAGGAGAACTTGACAGTTCGGATCAGGTATGTGGGGCTCTGTTCCCAGATGCTCTCTGAAAGTGACAGACTGCTTTAGTTGTTTTTCCCTCCTTCCACGTGACTTTAGTCTCCCCCAGGCCAAGGTATCTTGTCCATCTTGTTCCGCCTTAATGAGAGAATTTATACCCTCAGTGCTGCCTGAGACAGCTGCAGGCCCTCTTGCAGATTGCCCGGTCTCAGTAAACAAAGGACTTCGGCCATGCCCTTCAGAAGCAAGATGGCCCTGCTGCTCTCCAGACACCACCGAGAGCACAGGCCTGAGAAGGTGCCCTGGTGCCTGCCATGCAAGTAAATCTCAGAGCTGTTCTCGCCCGACTCTAGGGGTCTAAAGGCACCGGGAGTGTGTGTTCAGGGCTCCATTTTCAAGAAGGATTTTCCTGCCAAAGGCTGGTTTCTTTTTCTTTTTTTTTTTTTAAAAACAGAGTCTTATTTTGTCACCCTCGGTAGAGTGCAATGGCATCATAGCTCACAGCAACCTCAAACTCCTGGGCACAAGTGATTTTCTTGTCTCAGCCTCCCAAGTAGCTGAGACTATAGGCACCCACCAGAACGCCCAGCTAGTTTCAGAGACAAGGTCTTGCTCTGGCTCAGGCTGGTCTTGAACTCCTGAGCTCAAGCAATCCACCTGCCTCAGCCTCCAGAGTAGTAGGATTATAGGCACAAGCCACCACACCTAGCCTCACCGGCTGGTTTCTTAGGGGCCTCAGAGGTCTCCTGACACCTTGCTTATCTAGGGCCGTCCTGTTCCCTGTGCTCAGTGGCCGACTAGAGACTGCTGACGTTTGCCTCTGTGTCCCTGCAGGTGAGGGAGCATCTGGAGGTGGAGCTGGAGAAGCACATGGCAGCCGCCAGTGCCGAGTGCCAGAACTACGCCAAGGAAGTGGCAGGGGTGAGTCCACTTCTCCCAACACCACAGCCTTTGCCCGGAAGGATCCAGGTCCCCCTGGAGCTGCTGCTCTTCAGCCCTCTGGGAGCAGCTCTCACGTGAGCCTTTAGTCTGAGTTGTTAGGCTTTTGCCTTATGCCTGCGCACACCGTGTTCCGCTCTCAGGCCTGTGCGTGTCTTGGGCGAGTTTTGGAAAGGCAGCCTTGCCTGCTGAGGGAGACAGTGCTCTGCAACTCAGCACGGGAATTCTCCACCGGGCTCTGGGACATCACCTGCGGTGGGGAATGGATTTAATTTGGAGACTTTTTTCTGACTGTTCTGAAGCAGAACGCACAAACCGGGCACCCCAAATTCTAGTTAAATCTCAAACTTTTGGCCTTTTTTTTCTTTGTTTTTTAGAGACAGAGTCTCACTTTATCACCCTCAGTAGAGTGCCATGGCTTTACAGCTAACAGCAGCCTCCACCTCCTGGGCTCAGGCGATTCTCTTGTCTCAGCCTCCCGAGTAACTGAGACTACAGGCGCCCACCACAACGCCCGGCTATTTTTTTGTTGCACTTCAGCCAGGGCCGGGTTTGAACCCGCCACCCTCCGTATATGGGGCTGATGCCCTACTCACTAAACCACAGATACCGCCCTTTTTGGCCTTTTTTTGCCAAAGAAATAATCAGTAAACATTTCATAAGGCCTGAGACAGGCACGCAGTGAATGGCGTTTGTCCTGTCTGCAGGAAGCCTCGGGTGCTCAGTGCCCTGCCCTGGTCTGTGGTCTTCTGAAGGGTTTTGGGTAAATGAAGGTACTAGGTTGTATGTTCAGGTACAAACTCACAGGAGCTCATTTTTTCTTCTTTTCTTGCATCACCTGGCTATTTGCCCCCCAAGTTGAGGCAACTTTTATTAGAATCTCAATCTCAGCTGGATGTAGCCAAGAATGAAGCCCAGAAGCAGAGTGATGAGCTTGCCCTGGTAGGTGGACTTGATGCCTTTGGGGGGGAGCTGTAACCTGAGGATTGTGTGTGCAGTGAATTTGCCAGTCATGTGTTTACATGGTAACAAAGTAACAAAGCTTAGCGGAGGGGATCATGTCACTGAGTTAGCTGTGCCGGACAGCTTCACAGGGCCTTCTTGCACCTTTGTGCAAGACTCCAAGCTGGGCCTGTGGCTGGGACCACAGAGTGTTCTTGCTCCATTTCTCATCCCTTAGCCGCCTGCTCCTGCCTTTTGTGTCCCCTCAGGACGTCAGGGACACTGTGACCCCTGGCAACACAAGAGCAGGAGGCCTGGGGGTTCCTGGCTTGGCCACCTGTTGCCCTGTGGCTCTCAGCAAGCTCCTTGCCTTCTGCACTCAGAACAGTTTGGTCTAACCTGTGGGCACTGGGAGGCCTGCTCTGTGCCCGGCCCAGTACTGGGTTGGCTGCAGAGAAGGTCAAGCCCCCTCAGTGGACGGAGGAGTGCCCACTGCACAGTCGCCTCTGAGGAGGCTCAGTTTTAGAGGCAGTGGGACTTTTGATACCACTGCAGAGCAAGTTGCAAGCAGCAGCTTATAAGGCCACAGATGTGTTCTGCATTTGGTCTGTAGAGTGTTTTTGAAAATTGTGAATTAGTTGTCAACATTTAGAAATTGGGAGATTTGGAATAAAAACGTACAGCTCTGGCTTTGTAAGGAGAGACAGCAGATCTGATTCCTGGGGCTGGCCCTGGCTGCAGCAGCCCCTGAAGTTGGCATGTGCTCCCGATCCTTGTCACCCACCCTGGTCATTCATGTCTGTCCCGGGCCACAGACCACAGGGCAGGCACTGCCTGGGCCAGGTCTCCTGAGTCTGGGGCCACCCTTCTAGGTCTTTGGTTAAGCTAGGTCTGGGTGGCAGGCCTGGCGGAGCCCTAGGATTGGGGTGCGTGGAGAAAAAACCTCTCAGTTTCTTGTCATCTCTCAACTTCCCAGTTGGGCTTTTGCCTTCGGGGCCTGGAGTGAGGAAAGGAAGGAAGTGTGAGGGAGCCCTAGTACATGAGGTTGCCCGTGGAGCAGGGCCTCCTGGACAGGGAGCTTCTTAGGTGACTCCATTGCCCTGCAAATTGGAGGCCCAGTGGTCTGAGGCCTTGGGAGCCACCAGATGTGTCACTCAACCCCAGGGATGGAGCTCAGAGGGAGAGACCTTAGTAGGCAAGAATGTCATCTTATAATGTACCTCAGTCCCCCCAAGGGACGCTGAGGAGGAGACCACGGTCTTGAAGGAGCAGTGTGGGAGGCCGTCAGAGTTGTCACTTTCCTACTGCTCCATTTGGGTTTGTTAGCTGTGCAGGCTTTGTCCATCAGGGGCACCTCGCTTCCAGGAGGGCTCCCCGCCATTTGGCCTTGGAGCAGAACATGAGTCTCATCAGTCCAGACGCTCATTGGTCTTGCAGCCTCTGTGTAGCTTACGTCCAGGTTGTGACCCTGGCCCCTGCCCAGTGAACCGGCATGGGCGTGAGAGCAGCTTCAGTCCTCCAGGGGGGTCCGAGTGTGTGAGTGTGCGCAAAGTGGGCGTGAGACCAGCTGTGCATTTGCACAAACCCACCCTCCCTGTTTCAGGTCAGACAGCAGTTGAGTGAGATGAAGAGCCACGTAGAGGATGGTGATGTAGCTGGGTCCCCGGCTGCCTCCCCAAAGGCCCCCCCAGCCAAGCAGGACCCTGTCGAGGTTAGGGCGGTGAGCTGGCCCCCCTCAGACTTGTCACTAACCCCAGGTGGACCGCAGGCTCCACAGCCTCTCATGACTAAACACTGAGCCGACTACTTTGCCCAGAGAGGGCACAGAGCAAAGGGCGAGGAAGGTGGCCAGGCGGAGGGGCTGGAGGAGGGGGTGGGAGACGCTGGGCCCTAACAGCCCATCAGGGAGGGGCTCAAGGAGGGAGTCTGCTCCTCAGGGCTTGGGGAGCGGAGCGCCTCTCGGCAGGGTCTTCAGCCACAGAGGAGGACTTGGCCCCCATGGTGGCCCACTAGCAGGATGTTTGTTCTCCAGACTTTTGATCTAAGTGATAGCTGCCAAGAACCCGCTCCAGGAGGCAGGGGCCTGTCGCCAGGGTGGCTGGGGTGTGGCTGTTGGAGGAGTCACCGCTGTGGGGCTGGGATTCTGAGGCAACTTTCTTGTCTCATGGGTCTCATTCATGGCTCCTGAGGTTGCAGACATCACATCAGCCTCTCTTCAAACATACCAGCTTCTGTGCCAGGGGCTAGGGCACCATCTCCCCAAGGGGGCTGCGTGGCAGATGCCTCAGTGGGGTGGAAAGACCAAGGGATCATGGAAGCAGCAGCTAGAGGCAGGCCCTGGCTCGGCCAGGTTCCCAAGCCTTGTTTGGTGTCTCCACACAGCTGAAAATGCAGCTAGAACGGACAGAGGCTGTCCTGGAGGATGAGCAGACGCAGCGGCACAAACTCACGGCCGAATTTGAGGAGGTCAGGTCCTGCCCTTGGTCTCACCCCCACTAACCTGAGTCTCTAGCCTGGGCCGCCATACGTGCGGAGGTCAGCAGGCACGCTCAGAGGCCACCTTGGGGGCGGTCTGTGTCTTTAGGTCTTCTGAGGACCTAGTGTGTTTGGGCAGTCTCCTGCCTTCTAGAACATGTAGGTCCTGCGTGCTCACCCAGCTGCCGGCGGGAGTTATTCTCCATCAGGCTAGGGGGTGACTCCTGGTCCCCACGCGTGCTCGGTAGAGTTTGATGGCTCAGGTAAGTAAGGCACCTCACCCAGACTCTGCTCCTCTCTCTGAGAAGGCTCAGGCCACAGCATGTCGGTTACAAGAAGAGCTGGAGAAGCTGGGCACCACCGGTCTGGAGTCTTCAGGAACAGAGGAGGCTGAGCAGCTGAAGGTGGCACTGGTGGGGTGGGGCCTGCTGCAAGGCCAGGAAAGGGAGGCCAACCCCATCTGGGCCAGCCCTCAGCACCGACTTCCCTTGTCACCACCTGGTGGGGGCCCAGCAGATCCAAGCTTATTTGGGGAGGGTCCTAACCCTGTACTGTCACATTATATGGCAGCCCCTAGTCAGTGTGGCTGTTAAATGAAGTTGGTTCAGCAGCCATGTATGTGGCAGTCACTTATGTCTGATGTCTGCCACATTGGAGTCCACTTTCGTCGTCCCAGGGAGTTCTCCCAGCAGCTAGTAGACAGGACACAGACCTAGGGTCAACCCAGGCTGTTTCTGCTTAGCTATCACTGCATGTTTCTGTGTGACCAGGAGACGCCATCCTCATGTCCCCAGAAGGCCCAAGTCCCCGGGGCTTTAGGGACCCATGTTCATATTGGGCCAGCCCTCCTGCTGGTATTATGTGGGCTGACTTCCTTCAACCCTTGGCCTGCAGGAAAGACTAGAAAAAGAAAAAAAGTTAACAAGTGACCTGGGGCGCGCTGCCACCAAACTGCAGGAGCTTTTGAAGACAACGCAGGAACAGCTGGCAAAGGAGAAAGACACAGTGAAAAAGTTGCAGGAACAGCTGGAAAAAACAGTTAGTGTGCCCTGTCCCTATAGGGGCCACACTTGGGGTTGGGCCCGTGCTGGGGGGCTAGGATGTTTGGGCACAGTGCTGGGAGCCCCAGGGAAGCAGGACGAGGAGAAGTGCCACTGGGTTGGAGGAGGAGGGGACAGAGACTTCCTAACACGGGCAGCAGCCCACTGGACCCGGCACCCACCCTTTTTCCATGGTTCCCTTGAGGGTAGGGATGTTTGACCCCCTTAGCAACCCGCCAGGCCTCTGAGCCAGTGTCCCTGCCACAGGGCCAGCACCCTGGGAACATAAGTTTCTCCTCCAGACTCTTAAGCCTTCACTCTCCTCTGCATCCTCAGTCCCGGGCTCTGAGCTCCTGTTTGTAAAGTGGCTGGGGTGGGGGTAGAGGGAGTGACCCATTAATCCAGGTAGAGGCTCGATGGTCTCGAGGCCTGGGGTGGGGCCCAGCCTGCCCCTCACGCTGCCCTCTGTATTCACAGGAAGACGGTAGCAGCTCAAAGGAGGGCACCTCTGTCTGAGTCTCCTGTGGAAAAAGAAGTTACTGTTCAACTTACCAAAATGCCTTACACATTCCTTACAAGTAAACAAACCAGTACAGCGTTATCCAGGCCCAACTTCCGGTAGCTCCAACAGAAGCCATTAGAGACATGAGTCTCGTAGAACTACAGAAATAGATCTTCCAGATACTCAGTTTGTAAGAGAACCTGTCACATTTGATAAACACTACTCCCTGGAAGCAGCCCAGGACCACCACCACCGAGCAGTCGCCAAAGCCCTCAGCAACTCCGTGACAGCCTCCTGGGTGCGATGTGCCTGGAGGCTGGTTGCTCTAGGGGTCTGTCAATCAGTGCAATTGTCTTGTCTGTTTTCAGTGGGGCAGGGCTGGGAGGTGGGCGGGACCAGGTCATAAGTTCTGCAAGGCTGTGGGCGGACTGGAGGACCACAGCCCAGCCCAGCGAGGCAGCAACCCTGCACCCCTTGAAGATGCCAACCAGGACTGATGTGTGACCTCCTGGATGACAATGCCATTAAAACCAACGTTGTTGCCTGGCACTGAAGTCTCTGTCTTCTGCTAGGGCTCCGTGGCCTGGGCTGCCAGCACAGGATGAAGAGCCAAGAGGGGCTGGCCCTCGGGGAGGGGGAGCAAGTGCACCCTGGGTTGTGTGGAGTAGGGGTGAGGCTCGCTGCTGCCCTCCGCCCAGCACTTACCCCTGTTGGCTCCCAGGCCCCTGTCTGTGTGGGAGGGTAAGGCATGGGGCTATGACACCTGGTAGCCAGATGTGCTGACCACCGTTCTGAGGTTGGTGTGAGCAGGGCAGGTGGTCTGGGCTGCTGTGTGATGTGAGCTCCTGTCCCAGCTGGAGCTTGGGAGTGGTGGTCCAGGGTCACAGCAGCCCACTGCCTGCCCTCTGGAAGCATTTCACTGGGGAAAGGTGGCTTAGACTTCATGACTCTCACACCTAGTATCCTTGGTGGCCTGTGGCAGCATGAGCCAATGGAACCCTGGCCCAAGATGTGTGTAAGTAGCAGGAGCCTGTAGCTGAGGAAAGCCTGAACCAGACCAAGAATGGAAAGTAAATCTAAGCAGCACTGGGGTCCTGGGGGCCAGCACCAACACGTCTCGTCAAGAGGCTGGCTCCACCAAGAACTGTAATTTTGCTCTCCCAGCCAAGCCTCAGAATCCTGGCAGAGGGTCTGACTGGTACAAATTACTAGAGGACGGCCGGGCACCTGGTTGCAGGTCCTGCAAGGCAGCACTAAGGGAGGGAGGGTGGCAGCCCAAGAGTATGCCCTGGGATCTGCAGCTCTGGCTCCTTTAGGAGGTGGGTGTGACCCAGGGGTGGTTGTCCTTGGTTAGTTTCGGCATGGGTATGCTCTCTGCCTCTTCAGCACACACACTCCACATCCACCAGGCTCAGAGAACCTGTCCTGGCCACCTAACTATGCTGTGGCACTAGTGTTAATGCTGTATTGGGAACAGGTGCTGGAAGTCATGGGAAAGGCTCTGGAAGAAGTGGACTGATGCGCACAGGAAGAGTGTGTGTTGGTTGGGGGTGAGGAAGGGCCTTTTGGCCACGGAGACAGTGGTGCAGCGGCTGGGCTGTGAGGCTGGAAAGGCATGTGCAGCCAGGTCATGAAGGCTGGGGGGCTGGACCAGCTGAGGCAGCAGAGGAGAGACCTGCCCTGTAACTCCCTGGAGAAAAGAGCCCACAGGTCTTGGAACAATTGACATGTTGGCACAGACTGGGAGGAGGTTTCAGCACGTGCCCGGCCCGGCAGGTTTCAAGCCCACTGTGGCAGTGCATGGCCTTGGGTTTAGGCTAGAGGGCAAGTGCTCTGTTTGAGAGTGTATGGAACCCCATGAAGGGCTGCCACTGAGCCCCTGGAAACCGCACCCAAGGGCCTTCGTGTGCAGAGCAGGGAACAGCAGGGTGAGGCATGGGCTGTGGGGATGGGGGACAGATAACTGCACATGGGCCACCTTAATTTAATTCAAGGTCACTTCTGGGCCCTGCCGAGTGGGTGGGAAACAGGCCAGACACCAGGCCTCCTGCCAAATTGCCACTGTGGGCCTGGAGCCTGCACTTCCCACCACCTGTCTCACTGCAGAACTGCGAGCCCCTGTGCTAGGCTGAGGCTGTGAAGTGGGGTGGGGAGGGGTGTGTACTGGAACACAGGAAAGGGGAGCACTTGGGAGAGGGAACCAGTGGACACTGAGGGTACTGTGCTGCTGTGTTCTAAGGGGAGTGACTGCCCCTGGGTCTGGCTAGAGCCCTGCCCCCCTCAGCCACCCGGTGGAAGCCCGTGGAAGCCCCGTACCTACCGTGGGAAGGAGGGAAGATAAAGGCACTGAGCAGGGGGTGTGGAAGTCAGGAAAATACTAAAGAACCTAAGGCCTCGCCTCTGTCTCCACCTATCCAAAAGTCTAAGCAGCCCTTTGGCCCAGCAGCAACCTCTCCCCAGCTGGCAGAAGGTGGCGGAGTTTGTCAGGCAGCCTTCTGGGCCACCCCAGCTGTTCCCTGGGCCAGATTCCTGTCACCCGGCTGGGAGGGCAGGCTGGAGAGAAGCAACTCAGGAGGGCTTGCAAAAAAGGGGCTAACAGCCCCTCCCGGCTGCCCCCAGTGTTCAAATGGTACAGCACACACCAGTCCGGATCACTCTCCATCCTGCAAACCCATCAGTACTCTGAGCAGCACTGAGGAAGTGGCTTGCTGGCCTGCTGAGAGGAAGCTCTGCTCCTCCCAGGCCGGGCTTAGCATGCCTGCTGATTCACTCTGCCCAAACTAGACAAGGGAAGAGTTCTGAGAGCATCTAAGCCGAAGCCCTTCCCTTTAGAGTGAAAATGACCAAGGCCCCCAGAGTTGCTATGAAGCTCTGGGGTCACACAGCGCAACAGCACCTCCAGACCCAGAAGCCCCCACTGCACACCTGCTCTGGTCATCTGTGATGCCCAGTGACATGCACAGGCGCCAGGACATCGAGCTGAAGGCCGCGCCTACACAGCACTGGGAGAAGGCAGCAGGGAGATTTTAGAAACCAGTCTACATTCTCCACAAACGCCTTCACATCACATCTCCTTCAGGTTCAGGTCTCACGAGAGCTCAGGGCCCCCAAAGAAATGTGCTGCCTTCCTTCTTGCCCCTTTCAAATCTCAACACTGATAAAGATCTAACCTTTGAATTCCAGATGTCAGAAACGGAGGGCCAGGAATGGTGGCTCATGCCTGTAATCCCAGCTACTTCAGAAGGCTGAGGCAAGAGGATCATTTGGGCCCAGGAGTGTGAGGTTGCCTTGAGCTATGATGACTCTAGCCCAGGTGACAAAAGTGAGACCGTGTCCCACCACACTGTTCCCCCAAAATAGAACTACTCAGGAACAGAAAAGATGCAAGTTTCTGTCCTGGTTTTGCCACTCATGAGTCCAGTGCCCTTAGGCAAGTTACTCTCTGGGCTGGCTATGAGGAGACTGTCCGAGGCTCTGACCCTTCCCAGCTGTCCTTCTGGGACTGGGCAGAGCCTAAGGAGACCTCTCATTAGCCAAACGCAAATAACTCAAGCCCATTCGAGAAACCCTAGCTTTTGGAACATTCTTCCCTTTTGCCACCATCACCCCCACCAGCCATGATGCAATTAACATCCCTTCCTCCAGCTGCAGCCCAGCTGGAACCCCCGTCTACAGCCTGTTGTTTCAGAAACACTCCAAATCATGAGAAAGTGATGTGTCCTTTGACATATCCAGTCTCCGATGCTCCAAAGGGCAATAACCATGTCAAGAAATAGAAGGGATCTAGACCAGCCAACACTCTAGGTGGTAGCTTTGCAGACAGAAACCACTAGACTAAACCTAGTTCTGTTCAAGATACTGTGTTTACTGTCTTCTCACAGATTAATATTCCCTGAACAACTAATCAACCTTTGGTTGAATTCTATCAGTGGCTTTATTACTGTTTTCTCAGAGCAAGAGTAACCACTGGATGAGCAGGCAGTCGGCTTTCCACATTTTTGCAACATTAACATTTGCGAAGGTGTAAACGTGTTTTCACAAAGCACACCTGCAGTTTTGTTCTTGCTCAAGGTGAGTTGAAGTCTAAACCATAGTTTGTTCGGGATTTTTTTTTGTACCAGAATCACCTGAAGTGCTTGTTAGTACGATCCTTGGGCCCCAACTTCAAGAATCCACTAAAACTCTCTCAAGGGTTCTCCTAAGGTATAGACCTAAGTAACTAGTAGCATCTCCCCAATTTCTGGAATAAAAAGTGGGGTTCTGGGAGGTGTTCACTATATACTGTTTGAAATCCTTCCCACACCACACATCTCTCCCATGAATGTGGGGTCCTACACTGCTTATTACTGAAGTAGTGCCACACTTCACAAGCTGACACGAGAGGCCTTCTCCTTCTAACACTCCTTGATCAGAAAACCTGGCTGACTCTTTGAGTAGGGCAGCCTTGGGCTGGCAACACTTCCCTGGAGGCCATTAATATATAGTCACACAAAGTACTGCTATGCAGTGGAGAAAACAAATTCAGGAAGAAAGGAGGACAAGTAGCCAGCATTATCTTCCAGACAACTTTGAAGGAAATATTTTAATTAAAACATGATCATTTCTTCTGCCTTCCAAAAGCCTGGCTTTGGATAAACATTTGGAATAAGAAAAAGGTGTGTATTCAGGCTCAGCGCCTGTGGCTCAACGGGCTAAGGCACCAGCCACGTACACCTGAGCTGGGGGGTTCGAATCCAGCCTGGACCTGCCAAACAACAGTGATGGCTGCAACCAAAAAAAAAAGCTGGGCATTGTGGCGGGCGCCTGTAGTCCCAGCTACTTGGGAGATGGAGGCAGGAGACTCGCTTGAGCCCAGGAATTGGAGGTTGCTGTGAGCTGTGATGCCACAGCACTCTATCCAAGTGACAGCTTGAGGCTCTGTCTCAAAAAAAAAAAAAAAAAAAAAAAAAAGGTGTGTATTTATATAAACCTACACAGCATCCCTGCTCCTCAGCTAGGTTATCTAGTATAGCCCCTTGCTCTGAGGTTACAAACCTGTACAGCATGTTACTATGCTGAAGACTGCAGGCAACTCTTAACACAGTGGCAGCTATTTATATGTATCACCCCATCTAAAGAGAAAAGGTACAGTAAAAACATGGCATTATAATCTCACATATGACCCCATCACAGATGTTATACATCACTGAACAAAGTGTTGTGCCCTGTGTGACTACATCATCAACATTCTAACCACGTTGTGGTGTGTATAGGACAATGTATCATTCTCTTTTTTTTATTTCTTAAAATCTAAATGTGATTTTATTAAACTTTATAACCTAGAAGAGTTTAATAAGCACTGAAGCAAATTAAAAAAGATAAAGTTTCCCAACTTTCTTATTCAATCAGAGCAGGCAGCTGTGACCCTAACTCTTTGTCAGAAATACCCAAACCTAAACGGCCCACACTTCCATATGGAAAATAAATCCTTTATTCCCAATTCCCACATGAATAATTACACGAGAGAGAATTTAAAAATGCTTCCTTTATTACATAAAAGCCAATACTGCTACTTTCTAAGTTTAACTGCTGTTTGTGCATCTCCACACTCTTCAGTGTTATTTATGCCTGTGATTTGACAATAATCACATCCACAAGTCATGAACAGTGGCTTCCTGCAAGTGTCAGCCCAGTACCTGCTCCCACTCCCATACAAAGACCCACAAGCTTTTGTAGGAAATTTAAGTTCTCCCAGGCCCCAGAGTAAACGTATGTCCAATGTTCTTCCATACTTTATTATACCTTCCATACTTTATTATACCAGAAGCAGCCTAGTTTTCAAGGAGATGCAATTAACATTATTACAGGTGTCTTAGCTTATCAATATACCATTTTATCATTTTCATTAACAAAGCAGATTACAATGGTGCCCTAATTTGCATAATAATTGTTATAAGACACTGCACATTTTCCTGAGGACATGCCATGATTTCCAAGATGCAAGGTCATTCTCAGAACAGTCTCCCAACTAGTGAATGGCGAGTTCAAGGCAGTTGCAAGGGCTGCTTCCCGTATTCCAACATCGTGCTTGAAATAGTGCTTTGCAAGTTCAGTGTGGATTATGAGGGGACACAATTCGGGGCAGTCTCCATTACATGTCTGGTAAAACTGATAGACTACCTGACTTAACCATACTATTGTTAGTGTATTAGTGTTTTCATTCGTTTAGCTCGAGGAAGAATAAAGAATTTGGGCCAAAATTACAACCAGATTAAGACCAATTCTCTAAGCAAAAGAAAGTGACTGCTGAAGTTAATAAAGATGTAGTCATTTTCTTCACATGACCTTGTACTTGTTTGTGAACTGCACTGTTAAAAATCCTGAGCTTAACAAAAATCTTCATAAGTCAACTCATTAAAACAAGCATTTGGCCAACATAAGAATTTAATTTCACACCAATAAATGTTTAGACTTTAGATTTATTTAGGGCTGTTTGCACATGTTTATAGAATAGTTTACTCTAAAAGATGACAAGACAGTTCCCCCTCAGTGAGACCCTGGCCTAAATATACTTTTGCTTTATTTATATAGCAAGAGGATAACATTAAACACGGAAGCTTTCGGTTTGTGGCACTGAATGATGATCTACACGGGACATCCTTCAAAGGCTACAATTAAGGACCCACC
>CAUYON010200530.1:0-18938 GCA_963573935.1 Arctocebus calabarensis | reverse complement strand
TACCAGGAGCTTTAGTGTTTTCTGTTTTCTTTTCTGTAAATAAATTCTATCTTACCACTGGGGAAAAAAAATGAAAATGCCATGAAGGCTATGTTAAACAGTTTGATGAAAACATTTCAGATTGTATATGAAACCAGCACATTGTACCCCTTGATTGCACTAATGTACGCAGCTGTGATTTAATTAAAAAAAAAAAAATTATTCTGTGACCTTAGAGAAATCATTTTGTTTTTGGGTAAGCACTTGACTTCCTAGTGAGCGGAGTCCAGAAATTCCAGAAGAAAGAGGGAGACAGTAGTGTAGCCCCCAGTCATTGGTCACGAGCTCATGCTGGGTCCTGTGCACCAGCGATCTCACTTAATTCTCTTGCTAAGCAGGAGGTTCCTTTGATTTCCATTTTCCAGATAAAGAAGCACAGAGATGTTAAGTAGTAAGTAGAAAGAGCAGACTTTAGATCCAGGTCTATAGAATCCAAAGTGGAGTCGTCTTACACACTCTATTTAATTTGCCTTTGTCCTGTTTCAAAGAGGCTGAAACTCTGAATGGTGTTTTAGTAATTCACCCCTTATAGGGATTTATGGGATATACTCCAAGATCCCTAGTGGATGACAGTTGCCAACCCCTACACCAGTATTTTCAACCATTTTTATCTCATGGCACACTTGAACCTATAGTTAAACTTCAGTGGATCACTTAAATTATGTTCATTAAAAAAAAAGTGAAAGGGTGGTGGGGAGTGGGCGCCAGCCCCATACACTGGTGGTGGCGGGTTCAAGCCAGGCCCTGGCCAAAAACTGCAAAAAATAAAGTGAAAAATAAATACACTGTGCTTTGAACTTTTTTGATATAATTTAACTAATGATCTCTAAAAGTTTTCATGGCATCCCACAAGGTCCTCACACAGCACACCAGTGTGCCCGGCCACACCGGTGGAATATCACTGCCTGAAACACTATACACCATGTTTTCCTATCCGTATGTCTGTATGGTTTAATTTATAACTTAGGCAGAAAGAGATTAATGACCATAATAAAACAGAATAATTTCAACGATATAGTGTAATAAAAGTTATTTAACTATGGTCTCTGATTCTCTCAAAATACGTACTATCCCATTGTACTACAACTGAAATAATGGAAAGCAGAACTGTGGAGAAAAGGGGGCTCCTGGATGATCTCATGGTAAAACTGGGGCTTCCCCACCCGGGGGGAAGGGACCTAGACTTAGGAGCCTCAGGGAGGGGCGTAGGCCTGACGTTGGGAGGAGGGAGAAGCTTGGTACAAAGGAGCAGTCTCTGTCCAGGTGGCCCAGGCAGCATTCCCTCCCCGCGGAGCCCTTTCTGAGTACGTCTGATGCCCTGCGCTCCTGCTCCACCCCGAGGATCCCTTTCTGAGTACACCTGATGCCCTGTGCTCCTGCTCAACCCGAGGCCTCCTTCCCTCTCCGCGGATTTTTTTCTGAGTACGTCTGATGCACCCAACTGCGCTGCGTGGCTCAGGCTCAGCACGGCCTTCCTGACTCCTGCCTGGCCTGGGAAGGCGCTTCCTGCCTCAGGGCTCAGTTGCCTCCGAGCTTCTCCCCACAGAGAAAACAGTGAAATGCCCAGCCCAGTCCCACCAAGGGCAATAAAGGAGAAACAGGAGGGCAGCGCCTGTGGCTCAGAGGAGTAGGGTGCTGGCCCCATATGCTGGAGGTGGCAGGTTCAAACCCAGCCCTGGCCAAAAACTGCCAAAAAAAAAGAAGACACATGGAATTTAAGCAGGGGAATCATACAATTAGATTAAACCTGGGGAGTTAATGCATAAAGATCTTCCCTTCCCTCCTCACCTCTTTAGCCACCACTGTCAGCCACCCATCCCCTGCCCTCTGCTAGACCAGCAGCACCTTCCCGTGGGACCCCAGGGCGCTCCTTCATCTTGAAGACCAGATACAGCTTCTCCTCTCTGAAGTTGTTCTCACCTCCCCGCACCTGGGACTCTCCTCAGTGTGCCTCAGGTGCAGCCCTCAGCGCTCATTTCTTACAGGAGAACATTTCCTTTGGAGGGATCTGCCACTCAACCCGAGTGTCACCCCTCACGGACAGGGCTGTGCCACTTGTATTCCCACCCCTGGCTCCCAGGGCAGAGCCAAGCCTGGATGTCCATTCATGTTAAGGAAAGGGGCAGAGGGACTCCTGGCTCTGCCTTTTTTTTCTTTTCTAGATGGTGACTGGACAAGGAAAAAGTGCTGAATGTGAGAAGGTGAACTTGCAGAACCTCTGATAAGTGTTTCACATCCATAGAACTTGGATTCTTCTGGAAAGTGAACAAGGGAAGAATTCATGTTTCTTAAAGACACACTTCTCTCACAGTCTAGAATTTCCTGGCTCTTTAAGAGCAAACATGGGCAATGATGATTTAAGAATAAAAAGTGGGCACCACTCAAGGAGGGAGGCCTCAGTGGAACTGGGGACTCCACGAAGCCCGACTACTAACCTCCCGCCGTCCTGAGTTTGGGGCTGAGCTCTGTCAGGCATCTCAGGACACCCTCAGAGCTGGCTCCAGACAGCCCCAGCCTGTCCCAGCTGGGTCCCAGCCGCTCTCCTATAAACAGTACCAGGCTGGTGAAGTGGAGGAGACCCCGCAGGAAGTGCCATCCCCCCAGCAGCCGGAAAGCAATTCAGGAAGGCCGTGATTGCTTCCGAATTTGGGTCCTCAACCCCGCACAATGTAAGATGCGGTATGTTCAATAAAGGCTGATGAATGAATGGAGAGCTGTCACCATTCTGCACCTTAGTCTCCGTGGGTCACCTGCACCAGGTCTGGTAACGTGTGGCATTTGCTATATATTTTCCTTTTTTGTTCCTTCTTATTTTCAGGTTCTTCCCTTCTCCTACTCTACAAGCCCCTAAAATAGCATAGTAAACCTCACCCAACTCTCCCTGTATCCTCTCACCCAACCAGCCAAGGACACTTGGCATGGGAATGTGGCTGGAGACAGCAAGAATGTCCCCACCCCCCATGGAAGCTGGCCATTTGTGGCACAGGGGGGCCTAAGGAGCCAGGAACACTGTGGTAGGAGTGCTTCAGAATTAGTGCTGGCTGCCACCGAGGGCTGTGAGTATTCTGTCCCTGCTCACGGCCGCAGTCACTCTCCAACTTCAACCTGCTCCTTTCCTCCCGACCGTTCTGACGGCCCCAGGCAGATCCGTGCCAGCTGCTCCCCAGTGCTAGACGGCCACACGGCCCGGGTCTCCTGCAAGCTTGCTGGCTCTGAGTCAGGTGACACAGCCATTGTGCAGATGGTCCCTGTCCAGACCACGTGTGGAGACCTTCTCTGAGTATCTGCTTGCAGGTAAGCCGGGGATTGCTTACCCAGGCCACGAGGAAAGCATGGGCTCCATTCTGTAAGTGGCGGCAGGGCGTGGGCTGGGAAGCGTTGCCTTCTGTGGGGCTTTCCGAACTCTCGTTCGTCATCTCCTGGTGCAGGCCGTTCTGCAGAGCAGACGTAAGACAAACAGCGGCTGTCGGAGTCAACAAGGTGTGGACACGAAGTCCCCACTGCCAGGAAGGTCACCCGTCAGCAGGAAGGGCCACGAAGAAATGAAGGCTCGCCCTCTGCGGTTCCTCCGCTCTCCCCAAATAACTTACTCTGTGTATGTCCTGAGTAAACTTCACCTTGACTAGATGTCCCGTCCTCCAGGAGGAAAGCGTGAGGTAGACGGGAACTTGTGGGTAGCATAATTAAAGCCCACAGGCCTCCCTGGGTTGTAAGCAGATCTAGGGGCAGGACTCTCTCCTTCCTCTCCAGCCCGTCCTCCCTGTAGGGCAGCTGGGTTACTCGGAGATGTGGAGAGTGTATCATATATGCATCTGGGCAGGAGCCTAGTGACAGTCAATAGTCCAGCACCATTGGTGGTTAAGCAACCCCCTGCTGCGTGATTCCTAGTGCCACCCAAGTGCCGAAAGACCCCTTGGCTAATAGCGTGGGGTGGAGACTCCAGACAGCTCATTTGGAAACTTGGGCTCCGATGCTGGTGTGCAACGTGGTTAAGCCTGCCAGGGTTATACCCCGAGGGGGTCGGGAAGGAAGGGGGTACATTCTGTAGCTTTTTAATTTTGAATTAGTGGTCCAACAGGATAAAGTCTCATGAAACTTAATAAGGTAAACTAAGTGCTGAGCCAGCACACGCAGGGAGTCAGGACCCCGGGGTCTGCCTGCAACACCTTCTTCATCCACCCACCCACACTGACGCTTCCCACGTGCCAGATGCTATTCTGACCCATAGACTTATTTAGTGGGTGGAGAAAAAGGGCAAATAGCAGGCGGCAGCCCAGGACACAGAGCAAAGAAAATCGCAGAGGTGGGGAATAGGAGTAAAGGAGGCAAAGCAGGGAGGCAAGGAGAGGCTGCCGCAAAGACGCAGGCCCTCGGGTCAGGGCGCAGTCTGCAGGCGTCTGCTGAGAAGACCTGACTACATTCCCCGGCAGTGCTTACCCACGACTTTAAAGGCTGGCTGTAGAGTAAGTGGAAGAGAAGTCACGAGTGACGCCCAGGTTCTTGTCCCGAGGACTCGGGAGGATGGAGCCTGTCCATGAGAGGTGGGGTGATTGCCCTCTGGAAGAGATCCTGGGACGTTCATACGTCATCTGGAGTTTAGAGGAGGTCCAGGCTGCCATACTCAGGGGAGCGATTCTACACGGAAGTAGTTCCCCTGCCTTAAGCACCTGCTACACGCAAGGACGTGCAAATAGGAACTGTTCCTCCTGAAAGGGAAAATTAACCAATTGCACCATCGTGATCAGTTTTCTACTGCAAAACACTTTAAATTTCAGACATGGGAATGCTGACAATGAAAAGAAATCAATTCCTGGGAGGACTTCGGAGTCTTTTCTGGGTCAGGTGGGGACTAACCTCACTTCTGCAGGTTCCTGAGATTCTAATGTCCGAGGCTTAGACCAGGAGAGCAGTCGCCTATTTTTCTCAGGGATCAATAACATTACCTGCCCCTGCCTGTCATGCTGGCTCCTCTCAAGGGTAAATCTCCTGGGATAGCTCAGACCCAGCAAAAACCTAGAAATAGCTGGATGACACACCAGAGCTGTCACCAGGCCGGGCAGCAAGAGGCTCACCTGTCTCCAGTGCTGGGAAGCTTGTCAAAATTCCAGCTGTTGTCAGCGTGAATCACTGCCTAATGGGGTCTGGACATAGTTTTGTAGCACCTCAAGCCTGTCAGTGTCATCAAAGGCCACCCAGCCTGGTTGGGGAAGCCAGGCAGGTGCAAGAGCTGTGGTCGGGGTAGACTGTGGAATGCAGAATGCTCACCTGTTATATTCCCCACCTTTTTCCTGGAGCCTGTGAAAACAGCCATTTTTTTCTGGACTAGTTTATGTACACTTACAAATCACAATCATAGCTTTGCTTAAAGTGATTGAGAAGCTAAACAGCTCACATGTAGTTTCTGGGTCTCTAAGGTACCCTCAGTGAACATTTATTGAATAGTGAATGAATGTCACTACATATTTACTGAACTAAGGGAACCACTGAATTCATTCTAAATTCTCAAGAATAGCCAGGGTTGGGTGGTTGTTAAGGATGCCTTAGGAAACTCAGTTTGAAAAGAAAACTAACAATGTCAAGGTTAATCTCCCAAGTGACAGTGTCACTCAGTCACTTCTTTCTCACTGGGGTGGGAGCTCATGACACCTGCTGGAGTGAATGTAACAGAAAATGCTGCTGGTAAGTGGGGGTCTCATCTCCTCAGAAACATTAAGAACACTTTCGTGCAGAGCTGTAAAGAGAGCTGCCAAAACTGGCCAAAGTTTTGCACCAAACAGTGGCTTTAGCCCCTAGGACATGTGAGCCCCAACCTTTATCTTAGAAGCAGGACTTTGTAGTCTCTTGTTCCTTAGCCACAGGGCCGGTGCCTGTGGCCCATGGCCTCCTTGTTTAGTTCTTGCTGTAGATGGACATAAGCCGTTTTGATCAGTCACGGTGATTAGGTTGCCTTTCAGCAGCTATCGGAGGTCTTGACTCGTTAGATCCTCCCGCCCCCGCCCCTGCCACTATGGAACGGAGCACAGGCCGCGGGTCTCACGCTGACTTCTGGATGTCCTTCTATCAGCAGGCGCAAAACAGCTACCTGTCGGTTGGTTAGTTTGAAGTCTCAGCAACTTGTCCTTTGAGTCTGCAACGAGCATGTTGTGCAGGTAGGACAGCGTCCTGACGGAGTCTTCAGCTAGCGTCCTGGTCGAGGACAATCCTCTGGAAGTGTCTTAGCAGGATGGAGTCCTTAGGCCTCAGCCGCTGGGCTCACCTGTTCATCCAGGGAGATGCCAGGGCAGTAGCTCGGGTCAAACTCCAGTAGGCACCAAGGAAAAGTCCTTTCCAATACCCGTCATGACAAACAATAAATCCTCTGCGGTTGACTGGACGTGAATGAGGCTGAGCTTGTCTGGCTGGGGCTTGTAGCTGTGAGCCCTGAAGTGGGGGCTTCTAAGTTCTCCTCAAATCCTAAATAAACTACCTCTCCTGAGTGTGTATTCCCAAATTTGGTGCTTCAAATGTTAAATAACCCTTGCAGGCTAGAACAAAACTCTCCTGAAGATCTTCTATCACATGGGGAGACCTCAGAGGAAGGCCACCGTCTCTGCCGCTCTGTCAGGTTACGCTGCCTCTGACAAGTAAACAGGAAATTATAAAGTGACGTGAGAAATGCCGAGACGGGCTGACGTCAGGAGGCCGTGGAAGAACATGAGAGGGCCAACAAGGAAGCTTAAACAATCAGAGAAAACCGATTCTAGAAGGAGAAAAACTGACCTCTAAAAAAGCAGGTGCAAAGGCCCAGAGGAGGTAAGCAGGGGGGCAGCGTGGCTGGCCTGAAGGGGGCAATGTGAACAGGGTAGGTTCTGGAAGGCCCTTGACGCCAAGCTCGAGAGTCTGGACTTGGTGCTGAGGGCAGAGAGGAGCCAGGCAGTGCTCAGACAGGCGCCTCTTCTTTGAAGGACAAGTAGAGGCTTTAGACTTTCCCAGAAACTTACCTTGAGCACACATGCAGAAAGAACACTGCAGCTAGATCTGATCTGACAGCTCCACTGGCTGCCAGGGGTCAGGGTAGCTCCACTCACTTTCATCAAGCCTGAGAGGGCCCAGGAATGACAGCATAGAAATACGTGAGCAAGACTCTACCACGCCGAGACGGCCCCTTCCCTGGGTCGAAGCTAAACTGAAATTCTAAAATGACTCTATCATCAGTCATGTAAACACAACTCATCTCTTGTTGTCATGGTAAACCGAGTCCCAGATGCCGAAAACAGAAATCCAAGCTGCTATCGCCTAGTCATACAAACAATTGGTATTTTGGCCTTGTAGGGAGACACAGCAGCTCATGTTTACAGAGCTATTTGGTTTGGTGATGACAGCACAATACAACTGAGAAAAGTTACTCTACGAAAAAATCTGTTTTCCTTCTTTTCTGAAAAGAGAAATCCCACCACATTGACAACACCGCGTGCCTGGCACACACAGACAGCTGTAGACTGATACTCTCCAAGGAAAACCTACCCTCCTCTTCTGCTTACCTGAAGGCCAACGGAGGGGTGGAACTATTTCCAGAGAAAGACTCTGCACTCACTTTCCCATTTCCCGCACTTGGCCGAGTCCTGACGATTTCCTGCATTGTCTCTGCTGCATTAGCTTGTGGGACAGACAACGGCGCATAACTCAACACAGGGCCCTTCTGAAGAGGAAGCGGGCAGCGGGTTCACAGGACGGTTGCATTATTCATGACAAGACATCACAACAACTGAAGGATAACATTAGATTTTAAATCACAGCAGCAATTACCAGACAATTATCCAAAATAGTGTAATTGCCACAGTGAGGGGCAAGCGGCAGAACCGACAGTGTTCACGCTTCCTTCCGTCAACGCCTTGAGGAAAACCGGCCTGCACGTTGCCCTAGGAAACTCTGCCGGAGAAAACATTTGGATTCCCAACCCCTACACCCTGCACAGTGAGCGACCAGAGACCTGTGAAAAATGTAGCCCCAGGCCAGGCTTAAATCTAGCCTTGCTTACTCCAAAATGCCCTGCTGTCAGGAGCTGCCCTGTCCTTGTGTGAATCTCAGCCCCAGCCTGCAGCCTGAATCCCACTTGCTGCCTCTCACCAAGGATGCCGCAGAGGAGGCAGCCCGCTGGGATCGGCTTGCTGCTCTGAGACTTACCGACAGACAAAGTAACGTCTGCACCCTCAGCGAATTACCCTGCACCAGATACTGTCTGTATCTTATTTAACTTAACCTCACCGAGTCCTGGTTGTTGTGCTTTCATTCATTCAACAAATATTTACCCAGCAATTTCTATGAGGCCTTGTTCTAAGAGCTTGGGTTACGTTAATGACTTCACCTGCCTTCATGGCACTGACCCCGGGGGAGTCATGTTGCAAAACTCTCAGAGACTTCAGGGCGTACGGAGAACGGTCTGTAGTGCCAGGGGAGCAACGTGGAAATAGCAATCGCAGATGTTCTCCCTTTGGCCTGGTGCGAGAGTGTGGGCCTGCCTGGACCCCCGCTACCTGGCCGAGGCAGGAGGAACGTTTCAGCCCAGGTGTTTCTCAGGGAGCTGGGATCGCATCCGTGCACTCCAGCCAGGTGACAGGCTGTCACTGGAAGAAAATTCTCACCTCCTCCTTAATCTTGGTTCTCTCCCTTCCCTGGCATTTCTCCCTCCTTCTCTCCTCTGCTGCGTTTGCTTTAAAATTCTGTGGGTTTTTAACCCAGTCAGCACATACTTGAGTAAAAAAAAAAAGAGGGCGAGAAGAACTCAGCATCTTTTTAAATCAATTCAACACGTTTTTTAGGCACCTTTTAATTTGACAAAGCACACATCTCGCAACATTTAAATGTGCATATCCTTAGATTTAAAATTGCACTGTTAGATCTTCATTGTACGGCATACGTGAGCAGTACGGCTAAGCTATGATATTCATTGCGGTATCGTTTGTGATAGTCCCAAACTGGAAAACAATGTAAAATGTGCATCAGTGAGGGGACTATGAAACAAAGCCAGGTACATCCATACAGTGAGATTTTACACAGCTGCTAAAATACGTGCTCATAATGGAGCAGTGGTCGGAGATTTACACCAAGGGAAAAAGGTGAGTTTCAGAACAGTGGGTACATTTGGATCCCAGATTTGTAAAACAAATTTCATACACACAGAGATAAACATCAGAGGGATAGGCAATGAAATATTTCCTGAGGTGCCTCATCCCCACTAAATTGGAGAAAGACTTCAGTTTTCTTCATTACTTGTCTTCTGGTTTAAATCTGCATAGCTTACTTTCATGGTGAAAACAAAATATATTTGACCCTGGAACAACATGGGTTTGAACTGCCTGGGTCTACTTATATATAGATATTTTTCAGTAAAATTTACACCAAGTTGCCCGCCTCTGCCTCCCCTCTGCTGCTCCTTGGCTTCCACTTCTGCCTCTACCATGCTGGAGACCACAAGGCCAACCTCCCTCCTCAGCCTCCTCAATGAGAAGATGACAGTGAGAATGAGAACTGCTAGTAGGGTCTACTTCCACCTAATAAACAGTTAATATATTTTATTACTAACATTTCTCTTCTTAAATTATTTTTTGTTTTTTTTTAGTAACAGTCTCTTTGTCGCTCTCAGTAGAGTGCTGTCCTGTCATAGCTCACAGCAACCTCCAACTCCCAGGCTTACGCGATTCTCTTGCCTCAGCCTCCCAAGTAGCTGGGACTACAGGCACCTGCCACAATGCCCGGCTATTTTTCGTTGCAGTTTGGCCGGGGTGGGGTTTGAACCCACCACTCTTGGTATATGGGGCTGGCGCCCAACTCATGAAGCCACATTTTCTTTTTTATACCTTACTTTACTCTAAGAATACAGTGTATATATTATATATATCTAAAATACATGTAGTGTACAAAAGATGTATTAATCAACTGTTTGTGCTATCAGTACGTCTGTCTTTTAGTTGACAGCAGGCTGTTAGTAGTTACATTTTCAGGGAGTCAGTGTTAATTGTGGATCTTCCGCTGTGCAGGTGGTTGGTGCCACCAACCTTGTGTTTTCAAGGGTCAGCTATATATAAAGTACATTAATCATGTCCCCAGCCCCAGGCTGCTAGGAGAGGAAGGCTTCCTGCCCCTGCAGAGGGTGATGATACACTTTACATGACACCTTGGCAGATATTTGCTCAAACGTTGTGCTGTGAAGATGTTTTTAGAGGAGATTAACATTTAAAATTGGTGGGCAAATTATACTCCATAATACGGGTGGGTCACATCCACTAAACTGAAGACTCGACAGAACAAAGGCTGACGTCCCCGCAGCAAGCAGGAATCCCACTGGAGGTCTCTCTCTCCCCCCCACTCCCTGTGGCCTCTCCCTCCATTTCCCTCCCCATCCCTCCCCCTTTCCCCCTCTCCCCCTCCCCCTCTGCCCCCCTCCCCCCTCTCCCCTCCTTCTCTCTTGTCTCTCCCTCCATTTCCCTCCCCCCTTCCCCCACCCCTCCCTCTCTCTCCCCCTCTTTCTCTCTCATCTCTCCTCCCACCCCTCTCTTCTCTCCACATGTTACTAGCTCTGTTCCTTGGAGGGCTCCAAGTTCCGTGGGGCTAGGGGTTCAGTGGTCTCGTGACTCCAGGGAAGGAGCGGTTCTTGAGGTTAAACACGTGATCAGTGCGCACACAAGGGGTGACTGTGGGGTGCTTTAGAGGTCCATAATGTTTGGCCACTCCAAGTAAACATGAAACCTGAGAGCTACAAAAGCGGCCTCGAGAACCCTTCACAGAAAGTTGAGGATGCTGCCTCTGGAAGAGAAGGTCTGAAGTTATGGGAAGTGCCGTTCCTTGCAATAGCAGGTGCTAAGCTCTGGCCTCATGGAGGCACCTACACCTCCCATGGGCTCTCGTTTTTATACACGATCTCCCCCACTGGACATCCACAATCCAAGCATGTCCCAGGGAAAGGGGTTCTTGATGTCAGCTTTAGAAGACTAAAGCTTCTACTCATCTCCTGCTACCCTCAGCTCTCCAGCTTGGAGGCTCCATCACCCATGAATTCATCTGTAACCCTCATATATAAAGAAGGCAAATCAATAAAACGTAGTTATAATTAATTTGTAGAAGAAAAATATGTAAAACACATAGAATACAACATAGACCATAAAACCATGTTGGGACTGTGATTATAACTATGAAAAATGGTGCAACAGTACAAAAGATTGTAAAGTAATAATAGAAAATAAAAATAGGGCTTGTTAGGGTGGTGGAGGTGGTGGAAGCATGGACCGTCCTCCCTCCCCAGCCCTCGCAACAGCTTCTTTAGTATCGTTCTTGCTGCTCGTTAAAAAGAGAACACAGCGGAGGTCCTTCTATTGCCTGAGGAGAGGACTGCCTAGTCTACTGGGCTTGTGTTTCTGTCTCAAGGCTTCTAGAACATATTCTTTTTTGCAAAGTATCTCAAGAATGAAAGAAAAAGTATCCAATGTACTCAGCCCTACTATGAAACCAATTTATAGCTTTCACATAAAGGCTAAAACTTTCATTATACCCAAGAATATGGGAAAAGGGGAAAGGGAGGGGCGGGGAGGGGGGAAAACAGGTGGAGGGAGGGTGATTGGTGGGATCTTAGAAGGGTACATGTGAAACTTACTAAATGTAGAATATAAATGTCTGAACACAATAACTAAGAGGGTGAAGGCTATGTTAACCAGTTTGATGAAAATATTTCAAATTGTATTTAAAACCAGCACATTGTTCCCCATGATTGCATTGATGTACACAGCTGTGATTTAATTAAAAAAAAAAAAGAAAGAAAGAAAGAAAAGAGAAAAAAAACACATATTTCTAGGAGAAACTAGAGTTTTACCATGTGCCAGGCACAGTGCTAAGCACTTACAAGCATCCTCTCATTTAACCACCTGCCTGATTCTGTAAGGTAGGAAAGCTTTGTAAAAGTTGGTATTTGGAGGGCGGTGCCTGTGGCTCAAGGAGTAGGGCATGGGCCCCATATACCAGGGCTGGCAGGTTTGAACCCACCCGCAGCCAAAACTGCAACAAAAAAAAAGTTGATATTTAGGAAAGAAACCAGAGAGAGAGACAGAGAGAGAGAGAGCAGAAAACTCAGGGAAGTTCAAAAACATTTGGAACGTCTCAAACCTGGCCCAAAATTAACTTTCTAAAACTATTGTAACAAAATACCACAATCTGGGTGGTTTTAAGGCAACGTAAATTTATTTTCTTACATTTGTGGAGACCAGAAGTTCAAAACCCAGGTATTAGCAAGGGTGGTTCCTTCCAGTTTCGAAGGGACACTCTGCCCTGTGCCTCTTTCCTAAGCTGTGGAATCCCGGGGATCGTCAGCATGGAGACACGTCACTTCCATCTCTGCCTCTGTCCTCACAGGCAAGCTCCTTGCTGGGATGTTCATGCCTCTTTCTCTTCTTATAAGGACAATCGTCATGAGGAGTGGGGGCCACCCTGGTCTAATATGACCTCATTTTTAACTAGATTACATTGCAAAGATCTTATTTACAAATACGATCACATCCATGGATGCTAAGGGCTAGTATTTCAACATGTTTTGGGTGGGGGACACAAGGCAACCCACAATAGGAGTTTCCTTCAGGCTTCCCTGAAACCAAAGTTATACTTTTGGGTGTGGGCCTCAGCAATCTCGAGAGTACAATTAAAGCAGGGATTTTACAGATACAAAATGAGGCAACAAATATTGGAAAATCACTCTAACAGTCTTGAAAATGCATGCTGGACAATTGGTGAATTAATAAAAAAATCACAAACAAATTGAACTATTTACACGGTAAGCGAGGCCTGAAATAATGTGACAATGAGTAATCCAGTAAGTACAGTAGATTTTAGCAATCTGTGAATGCCAGGTTCATCAAAAAGTAAATTTAGTTCATAAGTTTAACTCTATGAGTACTAAGTGGAGACTAAAAAAATGCATAGCCGCTACCTGTCAAGGGAAACAGGTGCAATTCATTAGTAACTCAACAGCACTTCCATTATATATTGATATATGGAAATAATTTAGTCATTCCTCCTTCTCCCAGTATGACATGAAATAAAAGGCCGGGCACAGTGGCTCACACCTGTAATCCCAGCACTCTGGAAGGCTGCAGGTGGATTGCCTGAGCCCAGGAGTTTGAGAACAGCCTGAACAAAGTGAGACCTCTTCTCTACAAATAGAAAAACTAGCTGGGCATTGTGGCAGGCACCAATAATCTCAGCTACTTGGGAGGCTGAGATAAAAGTATCTCTTGAGCCCAAGAGTTTGAGGTTGCTGTGAGCTATGACACAACAGCACTCAACCCCAGGGCAACTGAGTGAGATGTCTCAAAAAAAAAAATGAAATAATGAAATAAATTTAAACATACAATTTACAAAGGCAGTGACACTGTTAGCTTGGTTTAGGGAGACATGAAATTCAATTGCAGTGTACACATTTTCCTTTCCTCTCAAGTATTTTTTAGTTTCTGCAACATTTCCATAATTTAGATTTAATCATCCAAACCTGGTTTTAGCTAGAAAATCAAAATCAAAAGAAATAATCTAATTTGCTGGCTGCAGTATATGAACATTGCTATTCCCATTATCAAAACTTTACATCTATGCCATATGACCAGAAAATTAAATTTTCTCTTTGTTAAGAATGATGAGAATAATTCAGCAGCATGCCTGCAGGTTACAGTTTCTCTAATTACCTTGTATCCTGAATTCTTAATTAATTATATTCGGAGACATGAAAAAGTCCTTTTGTGCTCAGAGCCCGGCTTCAGCCTTTTTCTGTGCTGAGTGAATTATTTACACAGTAAATCTTACCAGTGTAATTTAGTATTGTCCCTAAAATTGCTGTCCTCTTGGTCATTTTAATCTCATTTCTTTCCAAGTCAATTCCCTACCATTTAGAACAACCACCCCAAATGCTAGAGCTGTTAGCTTTCCCCCACACCAAAATCCTCACACCTGTCACTGAATTCCTTTGTGACCTAGTTAAATGCGATTTCTTTCTGGGTCACAGAAATGACACAGCCTTAAAATCTCTGCCTCAAGAAGAAGCTCTTGAAGTTGATCAGTCTCGGCTTCAATAGACAATGAGTGGATGAGAGAGCTGATGAGCCCCAGTGCCAAGGTGCAGTCAAAGCCCAGGAACTCCCCTCAGCACAGAACACATTGAAAGAAGATGCAAAAAAAAAAAAAAAGAAAAAGAAAGAAGATGCTGGATAATGCTCCAAGGAATTTTCTCAGGAAACATGACTCCAGAGACCATCTGAGCTAAACTCAAAGGATTTTTCTTTTTATTAATGTTTTAAATCATTATAAAATGAACTATTTCTCTAACAGCCAGATTAGATACCACCCCCCCCGCCCCGAAATGATTAAAGCTCATTCTACACAGTGAGGGGCCTGGATGAAAATTAGAAAAAATAAAAAATAACATGTAGCTACTTCCATTTGCATGCTTATTATTCGCCAGACACTGTACTAAGCTCTTTGGGTTATTGTCTTCTTGTACTTGACCTATCTTGTAGACACAGCAACGGAGGTACAGGGCGCTTAAGTAACGCACTGAAGTTCACACGACTGCTCAGAATCAAGTTGGAAATCGAAAGCAGTGTTTCCCAGACATTCAAGTACATAAGCATTACCTGGGAACTTTGTTGACGTGCATGGGCCTGGGATTCTGTATTTCTAGCAAGCTCCCTAGTAAGGCCAATGCTGCTGGTCTGTGCCAATAATTTGAACAGCAAAGTGGTAGGCCTGAACTCCACAGTCTGAGTAGTATCACTACTCCTGACAAAACTCAGGGAAATTCATGCTTTAAACATTCCTTGTGTTTTTCCATATCCTAGAGACAAACAACCTCAAAGTTAAAGGTTGTGAGAGAATGATTATTCAGGCATGGCCTGGTTGTTATGAGCAGCTCAGCATTCAGGCTCTGTCAAAACTTACATGCTTTTCTTGGTAATGTCCATTTTTCCTGGACCTTCTTATCCAAATGTATGACCTAACACCAAAAATATCTGCTGCTTCCGTCTCCCCTGTCCACCTGTCCCTGGGTAGGCAGACAGAGGTGGCTGTAACCTTAATGTAACTTCAAGTGCCATTGACTTATGTTTAAAGAAGCTTTCTCTGAGTCCACATGAAGAATTAAAGGAACATCCTCCAAATTGATTAGCAAGCTAGTCATGCAGGAGGCAGACTTTGCAAGCAGAGTCTAGCTGTCTCTGGAATGTCCTGGAAGGGCCTTGGGAGAGGAAAACAAGATAAGTTAATGCACATCTCAGTTAAAGGCTGCACCTGCTGTTTACAAACAAACAGTTGAATAAGTTTTTGTGGCTGCTCTGCATGGTTTCTTTGTGTTCTTATCTTATAGACCATTGGCTGCCAACTGACTTAATATTGTCAAGTATATGTGCAGAACTGGTGTTGTTAAGAGTATATAAGCTTGTAAGAAATAAACTGAGGTGTTGCATGCCAGAGTGAGCTGCAGTCTCCACTCTTGTTAAGACATTTCAGTTGCAGATTTTTTTCTCTGTGGCACCAATTCACGCAACAGTGGCACAGATAACAGTGTAGACAGAAGTGGAGTCTTAGAGAGCCAGTTCTCACAGTGGCAGCAGACAGCCATGCCAATCTCCAACCTCGAGTTTGCGGAGAATCTAGAGCAGCGGTATGGCTTCTGGAAAGTAAGGGGTTAGCTCCAGGGACTTGGTGGAGAGAGTGAGCTAACAGGTTGTTACACAGTAATTACTGGTGGGATTATTGTCTGGAGAAAACCACTTGAAGGCAATTAAAATGGGGGAAACATTTTTAAAAATAAATAAAAAAGAAAAAATGGAGAGAAACTCTCATACATAAAAATGGACATACCCTTTGACCTAAACATTTTGCTTCCAGAAATCTATCTTTCAAAAAATAAAAACACTTGGGTGGTGCCTGTGGCTCAGTGGGTAGGGCACCAGCTCCATATACGGAGGGTGGTGGGTTCGAACCTGGCCCTGGCCAAACTGCAACAAAAAATAGCCAGGTATTGTGGTGGTCACCTGTAGTCCCAGCTATTCAGGAGGCTGAGGCAAGAGAATCACCTGAGCCCAAGAGCTGGAGGTTGCTGTGAGCCATGATGCCACAGCACTCTATCAAGGGTGACAAAGTGAGATTCTGTCTCTAAATAAAAAAAAAAAAAAAGAAAAAATATATTTTGCATATTGTTAAATGAAAATAGTAAGTTTCAGGACAATATATAAAATATTGTATGTGTATTTATATGTCATTTTAATAAACACTTCAGGCTGCTATAACAAATAACTCTAGACTGGGTTGCTTATAAACAATAGAAATTTATTTCTCGCAGTTCTAAAGCCTGGAAGTTAGAGATGAGAGTGTCACCATGGTCCTTGGGTTTTGGTGAGGACCTTCTGTCAAGTCGAAGACTGTTGACTTCTCAAATAACAGTTAAATTAAAAGGGAACACTATTTTAAGTTTAACAAAATTTCATTTTTAAAGTTTATATATGTTTAAAATTTAGATAAGAGGTCTCACTACACTGCCCAGGCTAGATTTGAACTCAAGGGATGCTCCCACCTTAGCACTGCAGGTTGTTGGGACTACAGGCACTTGTCACTACACCCACCTTAACAGTTTTCCATTGTTAAGCCAGTTGTTCCTGCTTGGCTTGTTAGGCTGTTTTAATTTTTGTGCCAGTTCCAAGTTATTGTTAGATATTCAAATTGTTCCAAATTTTCTTTATTAAAAACAGTATAAAGCGGGCATAATGGACTGAAAATTAATTTGAATTTAAAAAGCAAAAGAATAAAGACAAAAATGGAAGAATTTTGAGAAATGGGCCACCTGCTCCAAGCCACCTGTTCTCCGGACCAGCTTGCATTCACCTGGGTGCTTTTGAAAGCATCTTTTCTTCCATGGAGGAGGAGCGGTAAAGAAGACCTCATGTGGGTAACACAGAGGATTTGAACCTACTCACAGCAGGCATTGTGAGAAGTGGAGCTCGGGAAGACAGGGGCGTGTCCCTTTGGTAGAAATTTCAGAGGGACTGTACATAGAGTTAATGTAGCAAGCTTGAATGGCGTCCTTGGGAAGGCATTCTTACAAGATTGGCCCTTGACTGGTGTCTGGAAACTTGGTTTCAGGAGAGGTTCTCACCATTTCTAGAATGGTAAAAGGGGCTCCCTAAATGGAAGCTATGCCAACAATATTGTTTATGCTGAGCACCTGATTTCCTTCTGGGAGTCTAGAATTCTGGTACATTCCAGAGGCTGCCAACATGAACAGCTCCCCACAAAGCCCTGTGTGCTGTCTCCAGTGAGCTTCTGTGGCCGACAACATTTCCTATATACTGTTGTAACTTGTCGCTGGTGGTGGTGGGAATTAGGCACTCCCTGTGTGACTCTGCTGAGAGAGAGCCCTTGGAGTCTGGTTTACCCTGGACGTAGCCAGTTGCCCTTAATTTTTGCTGATTTTGCTTTGTATCCTTTTGCTGTAATAAATCTTTGCCATGAGTATATCTATGTGCTGAGTCCTGTAAATCTTCCCAGTGAATCAGAAACCTTGGAGTGGTTTGGGGGACCCCAACCCAGGGACAGAAAAAATAAAGTGACCTTTATTAGACAACTATTTCTAAGGTAGGAGCTAGTCCTTCTATCCTAATGAACCAGCAAACAATGAAGATTAGAAATAAAATGTCCTTTTCTTTTCCTCTTCCCCTAAGAGATCAATGCTATTTTTTAATTCTTTCTTTAAATTTCAGATTAATATGAGGATACAAGCCATTAATCCTATTTCTTAATTGACATTTCTGGTTTGCTTTGCCATTTTTTAGGCATGGATGGTGATAAACTAATTTTCTTTCTGCTAAGGGTGGCCCCACGAAAGACACAGACACTGATTTTTTTCTTTTCTGATGTTCAATTCACGGACACAGCCATGTGATGAGGAATTGCAAGGCTGGAAACCTTCAGCATTTCAACACTGGGCTCTTTATTTAAATCTTTTCCCTGAAATTGCTACTAAATTTACCAAGAGGAGGAAGAATTTAGGACAAGGAGATTCAGCTGGGGATACTGTTGATTAATTATTCAGTCAAAAACGTTTAATGAGGGCCAGACAGGTGCTGGAATCTGGAATACAAACATAAGGGAGACGTAATTCCCCTTCAAGTGGGGTAGGACTCCGTTGGGGGGTCAGTTGTGTGCTGGCTTGGCTCATCCTGCCTTGTAATAAATGGCAGTTAAGATTCTCAGGACTTTGGTAAACCAGTTCCCATTACCCTAGTAACCTGAAGTCACCAAGACAGGAGAAGGCCTACCCTAGAAATTGACCTCCTCATCCCCTTCTGGCTGTTCATTAAACATTTACCTGCATATAACTCTGGGGACACACAAGTAACCACCCTACGTGAGCTCCTGGAATCAGAGAGTATCTCCAGTAAGGAGAAGAAAAACACCTGCCCAGGAGAGGAGTCATTCCCTAGAGAGGGGGCGGTGCCAGGGCGGGTGGGAGGAGTTTGCTATGGATGGGAGCGGGGCCATAACCCTAGAGTTGGTGCTTGGGGTGGGGGCAGGGCCTCTCCTCCCTGGCAGGTGTTCAAACCACAGAGGCAAAAGGCAAAGGGCAGCAGCCTCCTTGGGGCTTTTTCCCAGCCCCAGGCCAATTTTTTTTATTGTCTTTATTATTAAATCATAGCTGTGTACAATAGTGCAATCAAGGGGTACAATGTGCAGGTTTCATATACAATCTGAACTATTTTCATCAAACTGATTAACATAGCCTTCCTGGCATTTTCTCAATTATTATATGAAGACATTTGTATTCTGCTTTTAGTAAGGTTCGCCTGTACCCTTCTAAGATGCACTGTAGGTGTGGCCCCACCAATTACCCTCCCTCC